>OX465175.1:9143218-9223213 GCA_949987655.1 Polymixis flavicincta | reverse complement strand
TGTGGAGATCGTCCTTTTCCATGCACGTCTTCAAAACCATCTCGAGATCGACGGGATCCACAACGACTGCACAAAAATAACACTTTATGTTTAGCAATTAGTTTAACCGTTTAGGAGTTTAACCATTTATGATATTATTATCTGTTAGCTGTAATAGCTTGTTATTGCGACACGCTCCACTAATTTCTATGATTACTACAACCTGTAATGAAAATATTACATAGGTAGTTAATATTTATTTAACATTTACACCATCTTTTACATATCGTAATAAATATTTTTACAGTATTGCTAAGCCAGACTAGGATTTTTTGCGCCTCCAAAAATTAGTAGTAGGCAGTAAGTACCTTTATACATAACAGTCTACAGACAAATTTAACTAACAACATAGATTCATAGGTACCACTTTAGCGGCAAGAAGATTGCAGTTCGGAGCTTCATTCGGAGCGTACAATGGCGATCGACCATAGACTAAGGCCGCATTCTGAATTAGAAAAATAGCGCCGTGAGCACTCACATCAATATTTTGCGTTCCGAGTTAGACATCACGATTCTGACAAATAACAACCGTCATTTTTTTCATCAAAACATATAATCACTATATTAAACTTGTATACACCACAATTTCTTCTTCTTAGATAGAAGCACTATTTGAAATGAATCTAAGTTTACTAAAGATTCGACGCGACTCAAAACATTTTTGACAACGCTCACGGTGATATTAGTATAACGCATGGTGTATGTCATGACGTCATCTATGATGATTCGCGGTACGTCGTTATCGCGCTCACGCCAATTCGGAACGGGTGTGAGCGCGCTCAAATCGATATTATTGTAACTCGTAACGTGGCCTAAAAGAATGAGGTTTCTTTATTTTTTGGCTTTCCGCGGATAGGGGTTTAGCCACGTACAAAATGGGGAATTCAAAGTTTTCTTTATTATAGAGAAAACAAAAGTTATACTTGAGTGAAAGTTTTATTTATTAAAAACGTACAAGTTGAAATTATCTATTTAAATACGAAGTTGTACGAAATGAGCAAGCAATAGGTACATTAATTTATTTGTACTATTGAACACGACCTTTTTTGTATCAAAACTTTTTAAGAACAAAGCAACTCAACCAATAAAAAAAAATCCTACAACTCACTTTTTTTAAGCTATTGCATAGATTCTTTCGCGGGCCTTGAGCTTGGACACCGAATCCAGAAATTCCGTAATGAAAATAACCTAACTCCGTTGCTATGCAACAGTCCGACCTGACGGAGGAACGACATGTTAAAATTGCAATTTTGACTGTTTTATCAAAATTTCATACACAACATCGTATATTTATGGATAGTTTATGAAATTTTCTTACCGTTTTAGCAGTATTTTAGCCATGTCATACTGGGGGTGTTTTTTTTTTTTTTTTTTTTGGGTGGGAAATCATCAAATAACTTCTCCCGCTCTGGGTGGAGCAGGAGGGCGTGTCAGACTTTTACTGACTAAAACCCACCCGTGTTCCTTCAGTAGCCTGTATGCCAGGGGCTGTGGTGTATCTTTCGAACAAACCCGCACCCCTGGCAGGCATCGGCCCTTGCGGGCCTCATCATTTTTGTGCTGACATCTCTTTGAGGCGCGCGTGGAACACAACGCGCCGTCGACTTGGGCTTGGTCCTTACCGGACAGCGAGCCGTCCGCAAGCCCATGCCTACGGTGGCCGGAAATCGGCCTGGGATTCCCGACGCCCAGGGCGTCTCCGTATCCTGCGGCGGCTAGGGTCGCGAGGGCGCATATGCTGCCTCTCCCTCACGTGCGCCGCCTCCCTCTTCGCGAGCATCACTGCTTCGCTGAAGGAGGTGACGGCTCCCCATGCCCTCTCGCTCCGTACCATGGCCTGGACCAGGGCCGGACGCGAGAGATCGCCGCCGCCGATCGCCTCCACGAGGACACGGCGGTGCTCTGCCCAAGCAGGGCAGACCGCCACCGTGTGCTCCACCGTGTCCTCAGGGCGATCTTCGCAGTGGAAACACCCGGGCGTTTCCTCCCGCCCTATCCGAAACAGGAACCTCCCGAAACAACAGTGTCCGGTGAGGACCTGCGTCAGGCGGAAGGTGAGGACGCCATGCCGCCTCTCAAACCACTCCTCAAAGAGGGGACTTACCGCCGCAATCGTGGCGTGCCCAGCACTGGGTTGCGACAATCGCTCTCTCCATGTCACCATGAGATCCCGCCGGAGCTCTGTCCGCTGTGCCGCGATTTCCTGCGGCAGCGGAGTTACGCCTCGGCGTTTGGCCTCCTCGCGCCACTCCCATATATGCGCGAGGACCTTTGCCTCCAGATCCCATGGCGGAAATCCGGCAAGGAGGCCCCCCGCCTCGCTGGAGATCGTGCGATATCCCCGGATCATCCTGATCGCCATGACCCTATGGGACGCCCTCTACCGGCGAGCTGGTTGGCGCCTCAATGTAGGCGCCCACACCGGCGCCCCGTATAGGGCCAGGAGGCGTTTGGCCCCCCTAGATTGGGCAATAGCCGCTTCAACCCAGCCCCGGCCCGCTCCAGTCTGGGAGCCAAACGGCGGAAATGCTCCGCGAAGTTCCACCGGCTGTCGAGGACGAGTCCCAAGTACTTCATCGTCGACTCGACGCCGATGTGAACCCCTCCCACCGTTATCTAGGAACCCGTCGGTGGCGCATTCCGAGGACCATGAAACCACATGGCCTCGGACTTGTGCAAGGCCAGTTCGAGTTCGAGTTGTCAATATGTTTTTAATAGAAAATAACGATCATCATCATCATCATATCAGCCGAAAGACGTCCACTGCTGGACATAGGCCTCCCCCAGGCTCCTCCACTTCGACCGGTCTTGTGCTTCCCACATCCAGCGGTAAATATAATAAAGTGAAAATAACGATAGGTACAACGTTACAATTGACGGGCGCCCATCGAATGATGACAATTTTTTTTTTTCGATATCAGTACACAACACGGCTAACTAATTTATTAATTTGACCCAGAATACTATATTAGGAGTCGATGTTCTACTAAGTATAAAAATTTAAAATTTAAAAAACCGCCGACCCAAACAAAAACTCTAAAAAGTAAAAAATAATATTTATGGGCCTTTTAATTTGAACGTAATATTTTGATCAGGGCATTGTCAAGTCGGGGGACGGTCAATGAAAACGCCAAACAGAGGCCTAGCCGTCCCCCGACTTGACAATGCCCTGATCAAAATATTACGTTTTTACACTCACACTTAATTTTTATTTCTTGCTTTTTAAACTTAATGTCTCCCTCAAATCACCATTTATCTATAATCTATTCATTGAGACCTTTTCAATGAGCCCAAACACGATACTTCTGCTGTTTTGTTGGTGAATAACTTGGGTTTCCTGGAAATTCCAGGTGTTGCTCCAGCATCAGTTCAAGGTTATTTTATTCGTCTAATATCATTGAAGTTATAGAATCCCAAATTTTGAGTTGATCAGAGGCTAAAATCCCTTTTTCAACCAGAAAAGAGCTGATAATCTTCAAACGGCTGAACCGATTTTGATGAAACATATCTAAGAACACTCCCGACTAATACACCTTTCAAACAAAAAAAACGAAATCAAAATCGATTCATCCGTTCGGGAGCTACGTTGCCTCAGACAGACACACACACACATACACATACATACACACACACACACACACACACAGACACGTCAAACTTATAACACCCCGTCGTTTTTGCGTCGGGGGTTAAAAATAATACTCACTGAAGTATAATAAAGGTCCCAACCAAAATCTAACGACTCCGTCATTTTGCATGCTCTCGTAGCTTAAATGTTGCAGTTGTTTCATGCTATCTGAAAGCCAAAAACTACTTTAGACCCCATACATATCACCATAAAGCCGGTTACAGATCAAGAGCTAAGCAAAGTTAGTCTAGCTTAGCTCGCTTATCTGATGTAATTTTTCATACTTGTGTTTGTGCGAGATTTTTACGCCGCCCGCCTGACCAAGGCACATACTCGTATTAGTTTAATCATATCTTGATCTTTTGTCGAATATTTGTTGCGTTTTAGGGATCCTGATAGTTCCATATAGATAGCACAAATAAACGATGCTAGGTTTTTTTGTTTTTGTTTGAGGTTAGGTAATCACCAAATAACTTCTCCCACTCTGGGTGGAGCAAAATCAAAATCAAAAGTCATTTATTCAAATTAGGCTGAGAATCAGCACTTTTCGAACGTCAAAATACATAAGACAGTCCCCCAAAAACGCCCACCCTTCGACACTTCCTAGTGCTTTAGCTGGGAAGAAGTGGCGCAACAAAAGGGCGAGCAGAAGGGCGTGACAGACTTTTACTGACTAAAACCCACCCGTGTTCCCTCAGTTGCCTGTGTGCCAGGGGCCACGGTATCTCTTTCGAACAACCCGCACCCCTGGCAGGAATGATGCTAGGTTCAGAGAAGTGAAATAAGAAAAAGTGCGTCCTTTTGCCCCGAATGACTAAGTACGAGTCAATCTCGAAAGCGAGTCGTGGTCAATAATTGCGCTCCAGATAAAGATGTAATTCAGGTATCTTTAAAATCTAGAAACGTAACCTTAGCCTGAACTACTTAACAAGAGTAGTTTTACATTTGCCACTGACTTGTTTCCATTGAAAGCAATTGTTCGTTAAAATAAAAGTTATTGTAAGCCTAAGGAGAGAAAAAAAAATGAAATATTTAGATTTAGGTACTTAGTAAAAACAAAATTTAAAAATTATTATGGTGTACTGCTTTGTAAAAAAATTATTTGCATGGAATAAAAGGCTTTTTTTATTTTTTCATTATGGCCTGACCAAAATTTTATGTGGACTTTAAAACAGACTGTATTTTGTTTCGGTCTTTCTTCTCAGAGTAGTTCGGTAGGACACACTGAACTCAGTACCTACTAGTTAGTAAGTAATTTTAAGATTAGTTACTTTACATTATAATAAATAAATAAACTTTATCCAGTTTGAATTAATTATGTTACGATGCAGAGATCTTAGTTTTAGAACATTTTTTTTACGTGTTTTAATTTGCTTTTGCCATTTTTCTAAAGTAAATATCATATATCGTCAACTTTAAAAAATATACATGTCATGTTTTCCAAAAAAGTTTTTTTACCTTATTTTTTTTGCCATTTTACATAAAATAAGTAGGTATGGTGTATCATTAAAAAATACATGTTTTCCAGAAAACGTTTAAAACATGATTAAGTATTATTTAAGTAAGTATTTTAAAGATTAAAATTAGTGCAAATAGCGGTAACTCCTGACAATATGAACCCTTCTGTCAACTTGTCACAAACTCACCCTCAGTACTCCCGGCCAGCTTGTGCGCCGACCCAATCACAGGCAGCTCATCCTTAGGAGCCGGTAACGCCGAAGCCAGCTTCTTCATGTGCCTCCTCCTATACCTAAACGTCACCGTCCACCACACAAGAGCGAGCAGCAATAACCACACAAACATTTTGCCACTTTTAACAGGACACTTGGAACAGAAGTACGTGTAGATCAAAGGAAGGATAGGGACATGGTGTGCGCGTGCGCCGCCTCGTGTAACAGTCTTAAGAAAATGCGCAACGATTTATATGTACATTTCTCCTCCGTCCGGCCGCCGGCCGTCTCGTAGCCCCCACTAATTTTATTCAGGTGAATAGCAGGATCGCAAAGTTCACGACAACCTTCAGAACACGAGGAAGCGACAACTATTATTATTTTACGAGTTTAATGTATGACAAATGTCGCAAATGTAATTTAGTGAAAGAAATATGTCCTCCTATTTAGTTTATCTGTACTAAGGTATGCATATTATTTAATTTATTGTCGGTTTCTACTGCGTACTAATTAAACTTTATTTACACAGTTCTCGTAGAAGGCGTTCCGAAACAGGCAGTTCCAGCACCCTAATTGGGTAAAACAATCACACAATCTGAATAATTTTGAATGATATTGCTAATCCATTGGTGCATATGTTCGAAAAATTTGTCTGCTCCACATCGTAAATAACGCAATGAATGTTGTTGAACTGTCAAAACGAAAGTAAGTGCCTAAAATATAAGAGTTTCACTATATTCGGCATTTCAGCCGTGCAAATATTCAGAGTTTACATCTCGGTTATAGATAATTACATAAAGCATGCAGGAGTAAAATACTGAATTTCGACGCACAAAATATCGATAAATGCTAATACGATGCTACAAAATTGCGATGCACGTTACTGCGAAAGACCGTCTCTGCGAAGCAACTACACTTAAATACACGTTACCGCGAAAGATTTTCACTGCAATACCTACCACTTGACTTCTTGAATTGAGAGGCGCCTTGGCGTCCCCACCTTCGGTCTGACGCAGGTCCTCACCAGACACGGCTGTTTCAGGAGGTTCCTGTTTCGCATAAGGCGGGAGGAAACGCCCGGGTTTCCACTGCGTAGATCACCCTGAGGACACGGTGGAGCATACGGTGGTGATCTGCCCGGCTTGGGCGGAGCAACGCCGTGTCCTTGTGCAGACGATTGGCGGCGGCGACCTCTAGCGTCCGGCCCTGGTCCAGGCCACGTTACGGAGCGAGAGTTTATGGGTACCTAGCCGTCACTTTCTTCTGCGAAACAGTAATGCTTGCGAAGAAGGTGGTGGCGCACGTGAGGGAGTGGTAGTATATGCGCCCTCACGGCCCTAGTCGCCGCAGGAGACGCCATGCAGGCCTAGACACATTTTTTTTAACGTTCACGCCAAACGCTGCGCCAAAATATATGGGAATGACATTACCTGCGGAAAGGTTACGTCGTAAGGTTAATCGCAGGCTGATTCCCGGCCACCGTAGGCGCGGGCTTGTGGATTAATGCGAGTAAAGGGTAGCTCGCTGTCCGGTAAGGAACAAGCTCGGGTCGACTGCGCTTTGTGTTCCACGCGGGCCTTGATGATGATGATGATGATGATGATGATGATGATGATGATGATGATGATGATGATGATGATGATGATGATGATGATGATGATGATGATGATGATGATGATGGGACTCCCTTTTCCGCACGTAGACTCCCATTTGGTCCGTTGTGCGTGGAGATACCGTGGCCCCTGGCACACAGGCAACTGAAGGAACGCGTGTGGGTGTGACAATTAATTAAAATACATATCCAAAGTCACCGACTTCCGAAATTAAAGTTATTTTGCACTTTGTAGTGTTTTTTTGGAAGTCGGTTGTTATTTTTTTGAAAAAAGTTTTTATGTAGCATCGTATTAGCATTTATCGATACTTTGTGCGTCGAAATTCCGTATTCTACTCAGCATGCAGTACCTACACATAATAGCATAAAATCCTAATAATAATTTCATAAATTTAATTTAAAATATAATGCGATTAGTAAAAAATATCAAATTTTAAACAATTCCATTAATTTAAAATCATAATTTATATTAAAATAGCGATCAAAAATAATGATGTCATCTTAATAATAACGATGTCGTCAATTCATCAAAAAAAAAAAAAAAAAACATTATTCGTCCTATTTTTATAGGACGAATAATGTTTTTTTTTTAAGTAATGTCAATTTGTAGATGTCTTAATCTATATATATAAAAGAAAGTCGTGTTAGTTACTTCACTTATAACTCAAGAACGGCTGAACCGATTTAGCTGAAAATTGGCAGGGAGGTAGTTTAGAGCCAGGAGAAGGACATAGGATACTTTTTATCCCGTTCAGTTGTTTCAGAAATAAAAAAAGTATCAAAGTGGAAGTTGGCTGTCGAAAAACGAAAATTTTCACGGATAGGATAATAGGGTAGAAAGGGTAGGGTAGGTAGGGTAGGTAGGGTAGGTAGGGTAGGTAGGGTAGGTAGGATAGGTAGGGTAGGTAGGGTAGTGTAGGGTAGGTAGGGTAGTGTAGGGTAGCGTAGGTAGGGTAGTGATTTTGTATGAATGACTTTTGGACGAACAGGACAACGTCTGTCGGGTCAGCTAGTAATTATAATAAATACGTTTTACATTTAACGCTCAAAATATTCATTGAAGGAAATAATTTACAAAATCAAAAATCCGACTGCCTTAAAAGTGAACATTAGTTAAAAAAGATCGGAACGAGATACTTCTTATAAAAGGATGACTATTAGACTGAAAACAATTAGCAATCTCATGCAGTCGGAGGCATCTAACTATAAAGACCTTTATTGCCTCTGACGATTTTAGTGACACACACCGACGAATTGAGAACCTCCTCCTTTTTGAAATCAGTAAAAAAGTTAAGAACCCGGTCACACGTTATCACGCAATAGAAATATTCATCATCATCATCATCATATCAGCCGAAAGACGTCCACTGCTGGACATAGGCCTCCCCCAGGCTCCTCCACTTCGACCGGTCTTGTGCTTCCCACATCCAGCGGATACCCGCGGCCTTCACAAGGTCATCGGTACACCTTGTGGGAGGCCTTCCCACTCTACGTCTTCCGGTACGCGGTCGCCACTCCAGAACCTTTCGGCCCCATCGGCCATCTTTTCTGCGAGCAATGCCCTGCCCACTGCCACTTAAGTTTGGAAATTCTTCGGGCTAGGTCGGTTGCCTTGGTTCTCCTGCGGATCTCTTCATTTCTGATTCGATCGCGTAGGGAAACTCGGAGCATAGCCCTCTCCATTGCCCTTTGGGTGACTTTAAACCTTCTGATAAGGCCCATTGTGAGCGACCACGTCTCTGTACCATAGGTCATCACTGGCAACATACACTGGTCAAAGACTTTCGTCTTGAGACTTTGTGGTATTTGGGACGAGAAGATATTGCGAAGCCTCCCGAAGGCTGCCAAGCCGAGTCGGATTCGACGATTGACCTCTTTCTCGAAGTTGGACTTACCCTAGGACAGACTGTCCAGTTATGGACAGTCTGTCCTAGGTAAACGTACTCGTCCACAACTTCGAGTGTAGCGCCTCCGATCGTCATGGGAGTGGGTGTTACATGGGCATTCAACATGACCTTTGTCTTTTCCATGTTCATTTTAAGACCCACTCTTTCGGAAGCTCTACTGAGGTCATCGAGCATTGCACTGAGGTCCTCCATGGTCTCAGCCATGACGACTATATCATCGGCAAACCGAAGGTGAGTGATGTACTCGCCATTGATGTTGATGCCAGCCCCTTTCCAGTCCAGAACCTTGAAGACATCCTCCAGTGCAGCAGTGAACAGTTTCGGAGAGATAACATCTCCGTGTCTCACACCTCGCTGCAGAAGGATAGGTTTCGACGTCCGGTCCTGGAGTTGGACTGACATAGTAGCGTTTTCATTCAGTCACTTCAGCACCTCGATGTACCGATACGATCTTGTACCGTTGAACCGCTCAAGCGCTTTCATTTACCAAACGTCAAAGTAGGGTAAGCACCGTAAAGGACCGTCGTCATTTGACACTTGAGATTTTTTCGTTCGGCAAGCAAAAAAAAACGTCCGTGTCGATTTTTTGTTGCCTCCAGCTACTTAGAGATAAGTTTTATGGCTTCCTGAATAGGCAAACCATAACATAAACATTGTGAGTCGTTCTAAAATACGTTGTAGTTTATTATAAACAATGGAAATTAGAGACAATGACTGAACATGTCTTTGTTCCCGTTTGTTGTTGATTTGTCATAGAACTGCTGTCTCAATTTGCTCGAAATTTTGGATGTTACTTATTGAATAGACTAATAATCGAACAGCAGTATTTTTTTGGGAATCCTACTCAACATTTTCGTAATATTTAAACGCAAACTTCATATCGCGCGGTGGTCAACGCCCGTGTTGTGCACTCGAAAATTCAAATGATTTATAAAACTAGTTTTCTTATTAAATCTAGTTAGTTTTTTTTTCTAATAAGAAAATACATTGTTTACACCATTTTATACACCAGGATCCACATAATTCACCGTGAATCACTCAAAATAAACACAATTCTCATATCACTGCACATTGTTCACGAAGGTTTGTTTACGTTTCATATTTCGTCGAAATATAAGTTTTTATGATGCTATTTGATGCAAATATTACCTAAAACGATGTAATAACTTCCTCTAAATGAATATTTATCCACTTATCGTCGAAAACACACAAATAATAAGAAAAAACACTATAAAACTAGAGAGCATACCACGAAAAAGTACCGATGACCAACGAGTTCGAAACGTCACTTTCAACTTTTTTGTTATGTTACCAGATTATATTTTCCATAGAGATTTAGTTCAACCAACTGTGTGTGTATCTAGCATTACAGTAAAATTGTCGCAGACGATATAGAACTTTATTTATATTAAGAAATAAGGCTAAAAACCGCCTGAACGGCGCGGTCGGGTATGCGACCACAAGCCTTTTGGGACTGAAAAATGGCGGTTTCGAATGCGACCAAATGGAATTGACCGGTGAAGAGACTGCAGTACAGCCCATGTCTCGATCGAATCGAAGGCTTTTTCGTAGTCCACAAACGCTAACTAGAGAGGCAGGTTATACTCTTCGGTCTTCTGTATAACCTGCCGCAGCGTATGTATGTGATCTACTGTGCTAAAGCCTTTACGGAATCCGGCTTGTTCGGGAGGCTGCAAGTCGTCAAACCTGCGCGCGAGACGGTTCGTGATGACTCTCGAAAACAGCTTGTAGACATGGCTCAGAAGTGAGATGGGCCTATAATTCTTAAGAAGAGTATTATCACCCCTCTTAAAGAAAAGTACCACCACACCTCTGTTCCATGCCTGTGGCGTTTTGCCCTCGAGTATGACGGAATCAAACAGCTTCTGGAGGGCCTTAAGAACGGGTTTTCCGCCGGCCCTCAGGAGTTCAGCCGTGATTCCGTCATCACCCGGCGCATTGTTGTCTTTTAGCTGCTTCAGAGCCATCCTAATCTCGTACAAGCTAACGTCCGGGATATCTTCGGTGTAGTGTCGGGTCAATCTGGCTCTTGGGTCGTTTGTCAGATTCGTAACGGGGTTGCTTGTTGACGTGTATAACTGTCCATAGAAACTCTCGATCTCTCTCAACAGCTCAGGCTTGGAGGAAACGATCCTGCCATCATTGGTCTTCAGTTTTGCAAGCTGACTCTGCCCAATAGACAGATCTCTTCAGCGAAAGACCTTGAAAAGACCTTGGAGCCCTTGTTCCGCTCTATCGCGTCCTTTATGCGGTCCGTATTAAAACGAAGAAGGTCGCTTTTCAAGGACTTAGATATCTGTCTATTGAGCTGTCGGTACTTTAGCGCGTCGTCTGTAGAGTGCAGGATCATTTCACGCCTCTCCTCCATTAGCTGCAGAGTAGGATCAGAGAGTTTCTTTTTGCCATTAGTACGGCGGGTCTTGAAGAACTTAGACCCGACCGTATGGACAGTTTCCACGAACCCATCGTTATAATCGTCCACGGAGCTCCCTAGGCACTCGAAACGATTCTGGAGTTCGAGCTGAAAGCTCTATGGGTTATGGACTTGGATCGGTGCTGGACGGAGCGTAGACTTCATTAGTCGACATTTTTCTAGCTTGATGTTGATATTCAATGTGCCTCTTACCATGCGGTGATCGCTTCCGGTTTTCACCGCGTTGATCGCAGAGACATCATTGAATATTTGCTTCTTCGTCGACATAATGAAGTCAATCTCGTTTTTAGTTGCACCATCAGGGCTCAGCCAGGTCCACTTTCTGTGCTCCCGTTTTCTGAAGAAGGAGTTCATCATGAAGAGGCCTTCCTTCTCCATAAAACTGGCCAGTAAGTGACCCCGATGGTTCCGTCGTCCAACTCCAAATTGCGACTCTCAGCTCATCATCGTCCCGTTTGCCCACTTTCGCGTTGAAGTCCCCCATGACAAAGGTGAAATGAGTTTTAGAGCCATGCATGGCTTTGGATATATCCTCATACATGGTCTCCACCTCATCGTCGGGGTGTGTCGAGGTCGGGGCGTAGACCTGTATGACCTTCAGCGAATATCTTGCGGATATTCTCAGTATAAGGTACGCCACCCTGGTCGACACACTCTCGATCTTCACCACGTTGGTCACATGGGACTAATGGACAATAAACCCGACACCACCTTGGGACTGCTGGTCCCGAAAATAGAGCAGGTTAAAGGATTTGAGGATTATCGAGTCCTCCCCCTTTCTTCGGACTTCAGATAACCCTACTATACCCCACCGTAACCTGCTCAATTCTTCCTCGAGTTCGGTAATCTTCTCGTCGGTCCGGAGGGTACGCGTGTTGTACGTTGCCAGGTGCAGTTTCCATTTGTTTTGGTAGCCAGATCTCTTCCGGAGATTCTTAGCACCCCTTGCCTCACCGTAACTTTGGCCGCTACCGTAGCCAAGGGTAGACGGGTACTAGGGGCCGTTTTGTAAAAATACTTGTCATTTTTGGGGGTTTTTGCCATAATCGCTTAAATTTTGTAATAATAGAAATATTAAATAAATAATATTGACTTGTATTAGTTACGATAACAGGTTTACTTCTTTTTTATGCACGTTGAATTCATTTAAAATATATGCAACAAAAAAAAGGTAAAAAATCATAAAAACCGCTCCACGCTAGTTTTTTTACTTTTTAGGCACGTTTATTCTTTGTTTCGTTAATAAGTCTAAAGTCAACTGAAGGCGAAATCCAATAAAACGGGCTTTTTTATTATCCTTTTTATTTAGTAGATAATACCTGTTTACTGTACCTACTTACTCATACTAATCAACTGTTTGAATTAACTTAAAAATTATGTTATGTAGTTCAGACACCACAAGCAGCATACATTCCACCTAGTGTAGCGTAAATCCGCTACGGTTTTTTTTTTCTCGTCCAACCTTTTAAGAAAATTTTCCTCATAACTTTTGTTCACATTTTAAACTTCGAATCTGGCAATTTTTTTTTTTTTTTTTTAAACTACCGCACTGCAGATTTGGAAGCCATCGATAGTGGTACACACGGCTACACATCAAGCTATACATATACATACTTAAAGTGTAAATTTTCTGCAATAATACAAAAGACCTACATCTCCACTAGGGATTAGTATAATTGCCTGCAAATCAAAGGATGCCGCAGGGAATTTTAACCCGCCTGGTAATTCCAGAGATTAACCCCTACATACAACTTACAAACAAATTTTACCTCTTTGTAATACATGTATAGATTTATTTAGTATGAATGTTCAAGAACCAACAAAAAGTGTTATTCAATTTATTTATTTTTGCCATTAGTGACTTACCTTTGACATTAGTGTAGGACTAAAACCCACTAAAAACGTTTGGTATTTTTTGCATTTAGGTACTTATATTTTTAAACATTGCGGACAAATTATTAGGAATTGTTGGTTTTTAATTCTTTATAGATATAACTATTTAATTCGCTTTTACTTTCGGTAAACGGTAAGGTGTGCGGATTATTTCTGCCTTGCTAATCGTATCTGCAGTAATCAACACTTTTGGGTTTTTACTTTTTCGCTAAAATGACATCCTTAGGGGCCAACCCATATTGGCAAAATATAAACATTTGGGTCCTGAAGTATGTTTTTTTGATAACGAGATTCACAGTCATCATCATCGTCATCATTTCAGCCAAAAGACGTCCACTGCTGGACATAGGCCTCCCGCAGGCTACTCTCTCCACTTCGACCGGTCTTGTGCTTCCCACATCCAGCGGACGTACGTCTTCCGGTACGCGGTCGCCACTCCTGAACCTTTCGGCCCCATCGGCCATCTGTTCTGCGAGCAATGTGCCCTGCCCACTGCCACACAGTACTTGCATGTAAATTTTACTTTTAAATTTCCACGTTTTTCTCGAAACCGTTTTTTTGCAAGTGCTGCATTTTGCTGCAATTAGCACGACAGAGTTGGTTTTATCATAAGTGAAAAACTGACAAAAATCGCAGACAGTTGGGTATCGCCGGATTTAAGGCAAACCTTTAACCTGGCGATATATTTGTTTCTATTTACCTTTATGTACCAAATAAATGACAATTTCGCTAAACACTGCTATTTTCTAAATAGTATGACTCAATAACATTTCTCTATTTCAAAAGAAAAACTGATTCAATGCTTAAATAAACACACAGTTCACCGATTGGTAAAATGCGGTTGAATGGTAAAATGCGGCAATAAAAACAATTACGTAACTGAAAATAATAATTAATTTAAAAAACACAACAAATTAGCTTAATAAAAATAAATCTAATTATAAACATTCAAATTCTAATTATAAGTTATTCATTTTCATCAGCGTCTAGGAGCTGAAAATTATGATATTAAATGTAATGGACAAAAACTAGTAGATAGTATTCTAATTGATAACAAACTGACTTGGAAACTACATTCAGAGAATGTATTATGTAAGATGTTAAACACGTCAGCGTAGGTACGTATGTACTTTATAACCTGGCAAATAAAGTAAGTTTTCGCACCGTGCTGGAAGCTTACCATGGTCTAGATGCGTCAGTTTTGAGATTCGAAGTTATATTCTGGGGTAACTGGGGGAGAGGATTTTCAAAGCCCAAAAAGGTTGCATGAGACCAATGACTTATATTATAAATACCGAAAGTTGTGCACCTGTTTTCAAGTCTCAAAAATTACTCACCATTCCGTCTTTGTATATACTTGAAATTGAAATATTTGTTAGAACAAACATACACCTTTTTACCGACACCTTTTTGGACGACATTAGAACACGTCCGGGATCTGTTAGATCGCAGTACAAAATCTAATGTTTACAGGTAGGCACAAACAGCATTATTAAGAAAAAGCTTACTTTCAATGGGGCCCGTAATCTATAATAAAATACCACATTCCTACAAACAAGAATTATTAAGTATTTTTAAAAAGAAGCTGACATACTTACTAATAGATAAAAGTTACTATTCCATACAAGATTTTTTGAATGATGAGTTTATAATGTTATATTATATTAGTTTTTCTGTTTTTGTTGAAATTTCATAACATATCTTGTTTTTGTTAATGTATGTTACCTAAGTAAAATTAATCAACCATTTGTAAAAGATAGAATCAAGATTGTTGTTTTTGATGTTTAGTTTACGTAGGAAGGCTGTAGATCCACGTCACTGCACTTTTGTTTTTTTGTTTGTGTTTATTTGGTTGTGTAATTGAGTGCATTTAAATTTATATATTTTTTACTTTTGCATGTCGTTAGGTGGTCATGTTGGAACTGCTTTTACAATGTTTACATCTTATTCTGTAGGTACCAACATTTATTGCAAAAAAAAAATGATTTCTGATTTCTAATTTAATTAATGCTGATTAATTTAACCGGTCAACTCCATATTGAGGGACTTGAGAGGTTAAAGAAGGTTTGTTTAGTTTAATATATTTGGATAGTGTGTTTTTCTGTGTCAATAAAGTTTTTTCAACACATTTGCTCAAAAACTGCATTTACGAAGCCTGTATACATGGTTCGAAAGTTAAAAATTACGCACTAATACAACGGAACGTGCGGTAAAATAGGTACTCTCACCTAAGTACCTATTTTACCGCATACCTCGTTGTATGGCACCGTGCGTATTCTTTACGGTTTTTTTTTAATTTCCATAAAATATTATAAGAATTTCGTCCAAGGAGTTTCACATTACGAGAATAAATAAGCTGACTGATCGAACCTCCTTGGAAGCGATTTTGCTCAATAAGTTTGTCTCACTTTAATAATAAAGAGTAAATGAGATGAAAGATGTAGTTCTAATTTTCACCACGGGCATGTGGCGCCATTTGTAAATTCGCGCCATTTTCATATTAGAAACGTCAAAGATTGTTGCGAGTTTCCGACTGATATTATTTTATATACAAACTTTTAAAGAGTTCAAGCGAGGCAACTGATATTAATATGGAATCTACTCCACCTGATAATTCGAATGAGGCGCAAATTACAGGAAACTGTCTCTATTACAAAATAAGTATGTATTACAAAATAAGTTATTTTTAGTTCATAATTAAAACACTTTGTAAGTATTAAAGTTTACACTGTTATCAATTCACACAAGTAAGTTCATATTTATGTTTATATAATATTGCTGTTGAGCAAAACAAGTCAGCAGTTTTCTTAAATAAAATAATGTTTTATGAACAATCTTCGGTTTCTACTTTTGCACTTGAGCAGCTTGAAAACTGAAGTAGTTGCAGTAGCAGTTACAGTGATGCCAGAAGTAGATAGCAGCAGTGGCCGAAACAAATAGCAATATATAGCCAACATCATTCATGCTGCTTTCATATCTACGCAAGTGAAGTGCCCCTGGGACTCTCTTGCAATTTTAAAACAAAATCAAATTATTTTGGCTCAATTAAAGTAGTTAATTATGGGGCAAACTAGGCATCTTTAGGTAGTAGGCCGTCATCAGCCCATGGCTATTGGTTTATTTAACATAAAACTAAATTAGAATGGTTAAAAATAGGTACACATAAAATTACATCATACATTTTATGTACACACAGCTACACATCAAGCTATACATTTCCAGTATAAGCTGATCTCGCATTGTATAAAATTTTCGAACAGTGCGAGATCAGCGTAAACTGGAAATGTATAGCTTGATGTGTAGCCGTGTGTACGTGTACATAGGTAAGTATAAAGCTCGCCCAAAGAAAAATACATTCATAATTATATGAGTTGCTGCTTGCTGCTTGATGCTTAACTTTGTTAAAAAGCACACCCAAAATGATATACCTACACCTACTTTAATACAGAAACTTGATTTTCCATGTTCAACCTTATACATATAAAATGCTTTGTCCTGAATGACTGACTGACGGACGGATCAACGCACAGCCTAAACAGCTGATCGTAGAGACCTGAAACTTGGAGGGTGTGTTCTTTTTAAGACGTAGGCATCCGATAAGAAAGGATTTTCCGAAATTCTATCCCTTTTTTTAGGGAAATTAAAGTTATTTTTTGAAGTCTGTTTTTTTTTTGGAAAATGTTTTTCTTGTGTATGCTTTAGTATTTGTATTCTCTGTCTCTCAAAATTGCCCAACTGCCAAACTGTCTGAAAATTCCTCGTCTTACCATTTCGTTTGTTTAAGTGTTGCAATTCAACCGGCATTGACATAGTCGCCACTTGGTGGACGAATTTGACACTCAGCGGTGAATATTGAAGGGTCCAGTCTCTCAGTCTTAGACTTCCAGTGCAGCCAGCAGGGTTTCGTATTGACTTTCTACTTCACTTGGGTTCGCTCAATGATGGGCGTAGTTTTGTCCTTTATCAGGGCTAAGGACCCCGGGTTCACTTCACCTCTGAAATGAAACCACTTGGATTTTGCCCGCAGCAGAGAAGTGTACTCCTTATGGAACTGTGCTGGATTCTCTTCCGGCGATCCAGCTGCGTGATGTTGGCTTCCGCACTCTGAGAAAAAAATTGAGAATCGGTCCACAAATGGGGGAGAAATCGGTGAACATACTCGTACATTAAAAAAACAGTCGAACATATAACCTCCTCCTTTTTTGAAGTCGGTTAAAAATCTTTCCTCTTTATAATATTAGTATACAGATATAACATTGAACAGATAAGGAACAAGTTTGTAGGTAAAATTAATGTTATAATAGATACATGACGTATGTAGGTACAGGTGCGGTCGCAGCCAAAGACTTTGGGGACACTTACAAGGACAAAGACTACATTTTAATAAGAAAAGAAAGAAAAAAGAGTAAATTAAAAAAACTGATGAGTTTTATTGAGCAGGTAAGTATTAGCTTTTGCCAGCGGGTTCGCCCGCGTAGGGGTCGGAATTTATCCCACGAGAACGTACTACCAAACAGGATACCTACTAATATTACTTAGGTACTTACTTACCTACTAGGATATTACTATATTAAGAAGATTTACGTTTACGGCTTTGGTGAGGCGGTCATGACCCCTAGGACCGCGCCTGCGTATGTATGTGTATGGGGTATCGTATTACCCAGTTACTGGGTTGTTGAGGTCAGATAGGCAGTCGCCCCATGTAAAATACTGGTATTTAGCTGCATCCGGGTATACTGGAAGCCGACCCCAACGTACTTGGGTAAAGGCTAGGTAGATGATGATGACGACGACATAGCGTATGTGTATCGGAATAAATTACCTACCTTATCAAGTAGGTATAATCGACTATTGCTGTTCAATTTTAAAGCTATCGACACTATTCAAGATCATACTTTTAATCATCATCATCTGACACTGGTGGACATAGGCCTCCCCCAATTTGGGGGGGTTTGCCATAATCGCCACGGCAGGCGGGTTGGCGATCGCAGTATGGTGGTAAAATGCATAGAGAACGCTGCTGCCCATTCTATGGTAAGTCCCTTAGTCGCCTCCTACGACACCCACGGAAAGAGATGGCATGGTGGTATTCTTTACGTCCACACGCAACCAGTTAATAAATTATGGTGTAACTTACTTTGATAGTTTTAATGTAATAACCGAATATCGTGTGTAATAATCGAAATGCGCACAGGCGACTATAGAGATAAAAAAACTGCAATGGTGACATGAGGATAGTACCTATGGGAATGTGAAAATAAATGGCTTGGCAGAAAAAAGATGAATATTAATGATATGATACAAAAGTATTTTATAAGAAGTAACGAGAAACTGGATAGCGTATGTAACAATTTTCATCAAACATTTACTAATGAAATTAGTTCGTTGAAACAGAAGCATTCATGTAACAGTTTATTCTATGAAAGATGTGAATATGTAAAGGGAAGTGATGTGAGTTTCAGATTTAAAAAGATAAATATATCCTAGAGATATATGTTTAGTAATTGATAAGTTAAAATGCAGCAAGTCGCCTGGTTCCGATGGCATTAGAGCTCAAGATTTATAAATAGGAAACTTTCCATACGGTCGGGTCTAAGTTCTTCAAGAATCGTCGTACTAATTGCAAAAAGAAGCTCTCTGATCCTACCTTGCAGCTCATGAAGGAGAGGCGCGAGATGGTCCTGCAGTCTTCAGACGCTGCGCTCGAGTACCGGCAGCTTAATGGACAGATCTCTAAATCCTTGAAAAGCGACCTCCGCCGCTTTAATACAGAATGTATTAAAGACGCAATAGAGCGGAATAAACGCTCCAAGGTCTTTGCTAGGGATCTGTCTATTGGGCAGAGTCAGCTTACGAAACTGAAGACTGATGAAGGCAGGATCGTATCCACCAAGCCTGAGCTGTTGAGAGAGATTGAGAGCTTCTATGGACAGTTATACACGTCGACAAGAAACCCTGTTACGAATCTGGCAAACGACCCAAGAGCTAGATTGACCCGACACTATACTGAAGACATCCCGGACGTCAGCTTGTACGAGATTAGGATGGCTCTGAAGCAGCTTAAAAACAACAAGGCGCCGGGTGATGACGGAATCACGGCTGAACTCCTAAAGGCCGGCGGGAAACCCGTTCTTAAGGCCCTCCAGAAGCTGTTTGATTCCGTCATACTCGAGGGCAAAACGCCACAGGCATGGAACAGAGGTGTGGTGGTACTTTTCTTTAAGAAGGGTGACAATGCCCTTCTTAAGAATTATAGGCCCATCTCACTTCTGAGCCATGTCTACAAGCTGTTCTCCAGAGTCATCACGAACCGTCTAGCGCGCAGGTTTGACGACTTCCAGCCTCCCGAACAAGCCGGATTCCGTAAAGGCTTTAGCACAGTAGATCACATACATAAGCTGCGGCAGGTTATACAGAAGACCGAAGAATAACCTGCCTCTCTGTTTAGCGTATGTGGACTACGAAAAAGCCTTTGATTCAATCGAGACATGGGCTGTACTGCAGTCCCTCCAACGGTGCCAGATCGACTATCGGTACATCGAGGTGTTGAAGTGTCTGTACGAAAACGCCTCTGTCAGTCCGACTCCAGGACCAGACCTCGAAACCTATCCTTCTACAGCGAGGTGTAAGACAGGGAGACGCTATCTCTCCGAAACTCTTCACCGCTGCACTGGAGGATGTCTTCAAGGTTCTGGACTGGAAAGGGGCTGGCATCAACATCAATAGCGAGTACATCACTCACCTTCGGTTTGCCGATGATATAGTTGTCATGGCTGAGACCATGGAGGACCTCAGTACAATGCTCGATGACCTCAGTAGAGTTTCCAAAAGAGTGGGTCTTAAAATGAATGGACAAGACAAAGGTGATGTCCAATGCCCGTGTAACACCCACTCTTGTAACGATCGGAGGCGCTGCTCTCGAAGTTGTGGACGAGTACGTTTACCTAGGACAAACTGTCCAGTTAGGTAGGTCCAACTTCGAGAAAGAGGTCAATCGTCGAATCCGACTCGGCTGGGCAGCGTTCGGGAAGCTTCGCAATATCTTCTCGTCCCACATACCGCAGTGTCTCAAGACGAAAGTCTTTGACCAGTGCGTGTTGCCAGTGATGACATATGGAACAGAAACGTGGTCGCTCACAATGGGCCTCATAAGAAGGCTTAAAGTCACCCGAAAGGGCCATGGAAAGGGCTATGCTTGGAGTTTCCCTGCGTGATCGAATCAGGAATGAAGAGATCCACAGGAAAACCAAGGTAACCGACATAGCCCGAAGAATTGCCAAACTTAAGTGGCAGTGGGCAGGGCACATTTCTCGCAGAACAGATGGCCGATGGGGCGGAAAAGTTCTGGAGTGGCGACCGCGTACCGGAAGACGTAAAGTTGGAAGGCCTCCCACAAGGTGGACAGATGACCTTGTGAGGGCCGCGGGAGTCCGCTGGATGCGAGAAGCACAGAACCGGTCGCAGTGGCGGAGCTTGGGAGAGGTCTATGTCCAGCAGTGGACGTCTTTCGGCTGAAATGATGATGATGAACCGTATAACAATCCCAGGCCGATTTCCGGCCACCGTAGGCATGAGCTTGCGGACGGCGAGTAATGGGTAGCTCGCTGTCCGGTAAGGACCAAGCCCAAATCGACGGCGCGTTGTGTTCCACGCGCGCCTCAAAGAGACGTCAGCACAAAGTAACGGGGCCTGCAAGGGCCGATGCCTGCCAGGGGTGCGGGTTTGTTCGACAGAGGTACCGCAGGCCCTGGCATACGGGCTACTGAGGGAACACGGGTGGGTTTTAGTCAGTAAAACTCTGACACGCCCTCCTGCTCCACCCAGAGCGGGAGAAGTTACTTGATGATTTCCCTCGCAAAAGAATTCAAGCAAAAAACGCAAATGTTATCAACCGGGCTGTCAGAACCAAAGCATTCTATTATTTCTAGTTATTTTCAGCACATTTGCTCAAAAAATGCATTTACGAAGCCTGTATACATTGTTCGATAGTTAAAAATTACGCACCAATACAACGGAACGTGCGGTAAAATAGGTACTCTCACCTAAGTACCTATTTTACCGCATACCCCGTTGTATGGCACCGTGCGTATTCTTTAGGTTGTATTTTAATTTCCATAAAATATTATAAGAATTTTGTGAATTTTGTCCAAGTAGTTTCACATTACGAGAATAAATATAAGCTGACTAATCGAACCTCCTTGGAAGCGCTTTTGCTCAATACGTTTGTCTCACTTTAATACTAAAGAGTAAATGAGATGAAAGATGTAGTTCTAATTTTCACCACGTGATTGTGGCGCCATTTGCAATTTCGCGCCATTTTCATATTAGAAACGTCAAAGATTGTTGCGAGTTTCCGACTGATATAAACAAACTTATAATATGAGTTCAAGCGAGGAGTCTGATATTAATATGGAATCTACTCCACCTGATATTTTGAATATTTTATTCTTATAAAAATATGATCACAATACATAAGCTTATCATAAAAATGTAAACTAAATAACTAAACAAATAAAAACTATAGGAAATTAGGTTACTGGCGTGAATTAAAGAGGCAATACTTATAAAATCAATAACGTTCTTTATATTTATCTTTATGTTTTTCACCAGGAAGGTTTTAGTGCCTGTCTCCTAACACAGCTTTATTTCGAGAGAGAGAGACCAGAAGCGGATGTTGGTTTTATGCTAAGGATGTAGTAACAGTGTTGACATAATTAAAAATAAGAATAAAGTAATTTTTGCACAATCAAATCAACTAAATACCAACAGGCCCCCTCAAAAATTAATTAACGATCACAATAAAACCCTAAATAATCAGAACACAAAAGCCTTCCAAGTGATTCCTGGGAGTATAACAATATATGGTCCAACATTTGTTGCTAGGATTAGGGAAACCAGGAAAACCTAATCAGACCACTTCACCAAAATCAATAAATTAATGCAATTTGCAATTAACATAAAATAAACATAAAATCATTGTTTACATAAGCCAATCTCATCTCTATGCCGGTTAAATGTGACAGCTGGTAGCGGTTTTGTCAGCACATCCGCTATTTGTTTACCTGTGGGCACATAACACAATTTTATTACATTGTTTTCAACTTGTTCTCTAGAAAAGTGGTATTTAATGTCAATGTGTTTGGATCTTTTGTGACTAGTCGGGTTATTTGCTATACTAATACAACCATTATTGTCTTCATAAACAGCAATTGGATTGACAATATTAAGTTTAACACTTATTGCAAGAGACTTTAGCCATAATGCTTCTTTTACAGCTTCAAATAATGCCATGTACTCAGCCTCAGTTGAAGAAGCTGCTACTGACATTTGCCTCTTAGTATTCCAGGTTATTGTACAACTATTAAATAATTTAAATAAATAACCCGTTGTACTTTTCCTATCATTTACATCATTACCACCCCAATCTGAATCTACAAACCCACATAAGATATTATCGAAATTACTACACCTGTTGTATGTTAGTTTTAATTCCATTGTGCCTTTCAAATATCTAAGTACTCTTTTGAGACATTGCCACAACTCTTTACTATTTTTGTTTGTGTATCTGCTCAAAATATTAACACTAGCACATAAATCTGGACGAGTACACAACATAACATACATTAAACATCCAATAAGATTGCGACAGGGTGCATTATATCCACTGTCCATATTTAGAGCTTCGTAATTAGGCTTTATTTCTAAAGGGGTACTTATAGGATTGCAATCAGACATCCCAAATTTGTCTAATATTGTGTTTATATATACACTCTGATCTAAAGTTACTTTATTTTCATGCCTAGTCATTCTAATGCCAAGAAATAATTTGATCTCATTTAAATCTACCATTTTAAATTTACTCATAAGATAAATCTTTAGGCTGTTTAGTAAATGCTGGTCAGAACTTATCAAAACAAGGTCATCAACATAAAGTAAAGCATAAATATTTTTACTAACATCCCCCATAACTAAAATATAAATACATCTATCAACTGAAGAATTTACAAACCCCTTTTCTTTGAGACATTGATCAAATAATTCAAACCAACATCGAGCAGCTTGCTTTAGCCCATATAAAGCTTTATTTAGTTTACAAACATAATCTTGTTTACTGAATACCCCATCTGGAACTTTCATGTAAATTTCTTCCTTTAGAATTCCATTTAAAAATGCGGTTTTAACATCCATGTGATGAACTAATAATTTATATTGATTTGCAAAGCTAATCATAAATCTGAAACTAGCTATACGAGCAACAGGGGCAAAAGTTTCGTTGTAATCGCTTAAGTACTCTTGACTAAAGCCCCGAGCAACAAGACGGGCTTTATATCTTAATGGATTACCAAACTCATCATTTTTAATACTAAAAATCCATTTACAATCAACAATATTTTTGTTTTCAGGTTTAGGTACTAATGACCAAGTATCATTAGCGAGAAGTGAATCTAATTCAACCTTAATTGCATCTTCCCATTGAGTTCTATCATCCCGATTTTTAATTTCATGAAATGAAGTAGGTATTTTGCAATTGATTGATTCAGCACATAATAACATATCAGCCAATTGTTTATAAGATATTGAGGGGCGACCTTTGAGCCTTTCACTCTTTCTTAACTGACAAGAATTTTCGACATTGTCATCAGTGCTACAAGTTTTGTTAGAATCATTTAACTTGGGAATTTTACTACATCGACCCAATTCATCAGATTTTGAATGATCTAATTTGTAATCATGTACTATTGAACTATCTGATTTTAATTCCACTGATTTTAAACCATCCAATTTTGAATACTTGGATTTAGTTCCATCAGTTTTGAAAGTATCAGATTTAGGACTGTCAAACCTTTGAGAATTGATTGGCTCTGATTTTGACATCACATCAATATTATCAGTTTTGTTATGGAAATGTTTGATGTTATTTCCTTTAAATAACACAGGTCTCGATTGTAGAAAACTCACTTCATCTACTATGACATCCCTTACTGTTTCATATTTTTCACTTTTTATGTTCCATACTTTATAGCCATTTGGTACATACCCTACCAGAATACCCTTCCATGACTTTTCATCAAATTTTGTTTTGGTGGTTTTATTATGCACATACACAGTAGAACCAAAAACCTTTAAATATTTAATCACAGGTTTTTTATTGTGCCACAATTCAAATGGTGTTTGAGTTTGTTTCAAAGCGCGGGTAGGTGTAATATTTATTAGATATACTGCAGTTAACACTGCCTCACCCCAAAAACACTTGGGTAATTTGGCACCATTAATTATAGTGCGGGCTTTCTCTGTTATTGTCCTAACCATACGCTCAGAAACGCCATTTTGTTGTGGTGTTCTAGGAACAGTAAAGTGATATGAAATTCCTTTAGAAACACAGTATTCTTTCATTTCATTGGATAGGTATTCCCTTCCATTGTCACAATACAAATTAACTAATTTTAAATTAAATTTAGCCTCACTTTTTGCAACAAAATCTTTAAAAGCCGAGAAAACATCTGATTTATATGCTATCAAGTATGCCACACAGTAGTGAGTAAATTGATCAACAAACAAAACAAAATAACTTTTATTATCGATTGTAGAAGGAGTGACGGGCCCACAAACATCAGTATGTACAACAAATAATGGTCGTTTAATGTAACTTTTATCTTTAAAGGAATTAAATGGCAATCGTGTCTGTTTCCCATTTATGCATGCTTCACACAGTTTACTGTCAGGCAATACTGTTCTAATTAAGTTTAAGTCATCAACCATACAGTTATTTTTCAAATCAATAAATTTTTGCTTACTAATATGGCCTAATCGTTGATGCCATAAATTATAATCATTAACTTGACTTTTGCATATTTGAGAAACAGGGCGATTAATCTTAACTACAAAATCAATAGAAATTAAATTGTTCACAGCCATACCTTGCATTATGATTTTACCGTCCCTACTGATAGTGGTCCCTTGTTGATTGAAGGTGATTGTCATACCGGCCTGTTGCATCCTTGTTACCGATAGGAGATTGTAAGGTACATCGCAGCAAAATAACACGTTATCCAGTGTACCATGAATGCCAGTGTT
This sequence comes from Polymixis flavicincta, assembly GCA_949987655.1. Lineage (NCBI taxonomy): Eukaryota > Metazoa > Arthropoda > Insecta > Lepidoptera > Noctuidae > Polymixis > Polymixis flavicincta. Next base: position 9,197,934 of record OX465175.1, on the reverse strand, counting down.
GCTGATGACTTCTAATGTGCCTTTTTTTGTAGCTGAAATAAAAGCGCCGTGCTTAGCAACTGAAATTTTTAAAGGAGCATTTAAATTTGTGTAGGAACTGAAAAGGTCTTCCCTGTTAATTATGTGATCTGATGCTCCAGAATCCAGCAGGAAAGTTATCTGGTTACCCTTTGTGACATCTGGGTAATTACCAAACATGAATGCAAAACCAGAAGCTTCACTGGAAAATGTTGCTCCTTCAGTAAGCTCAACTGCTTGAACAGTTCGCATTTTTCCTGGAGGATTACGCTGGTTCATTTGCTTGTCATAGTAACAATCATTTTTGACATGACCTTTGCGTCCACAATGGTGGCACTTTATGAAAGACTTCTTCTTAGCCTTGAACTTTTGCTGGTTGTTTTTAGGCTTCTTAAACTCTGGTTTCGTGTGCTTGAAATTTTGAACAGAGTTTTCGACATGTAGAATCTTGTTGACGGTGTCATTACCCTCGTTTCTTAATTTAACTTCGTGGTCCAATAATCTTGTTTTGACAAAAGCCAAGGTCAAATTATCTTCAGATAATGTCTCTATCGCAGTTATAACACCGTCGTATGAAGTTGGTAACGTGAGAAGTAAGTGAGACACCTTGTCGGTTTCTTCTAGTTTCGCTCCAGCCGCCATCAATTCCGTAATGATATCATTAAAAATAGTGAAGTGCTTTACCAACGTAGTATCACCTTGAAGTTTTAACCCCAATAGCTTTTTTCGTAGCGCCAACTGAGTCGCCAAACTTTTTCTCTCGTACAATGCGTCCAAGTTTTTGAAAATTTCTCGTGCCGTAGAATCGTCTTTCGCAAAACCGAGGAACGAATCTGACAAATATTCAACAATAACACTTTTCGCGATTCGGTTGCTTTTCACCCAAGCCAGCGTTCGTGTTTCTGGTTCCTTGTTAATATCTTTTAAAACGTCCATCTCGGTCAACAACGCTTGAATCCGAAACTTCCAAACGCTGTATTTTTCACCGTTGTTTAGATTTTCAAAGTATTAATCGTGCAACATAATGCAATGAAAACTTTACCAGGCGTTTTATGTGACGGTGGATTAGTTTTAAGTCTACCTACATAGTTTTGTGTCACATTCCTTTTCTTTTGTTCTCTCGGAATACATACGCATTTTACAGCTCCAGTCTAGAAGTTTTATTTATCCTGCCTAATCACACATCTCAACATAATTTGGTCCATATCGAGCTGGATAAGTGATCCAGGAATAAGGATAAATCCAGGAAATATAAAATTCATCGGAAATACTGCCGTTTGGAGTTTTGTGAGTAGCTGGCTAAGGTCAAAGGGTCACCGGGAAGCATAGTGCAGTACAGTTCCTATTATCGTTTATTTCAGAACCCATTACTCATAATCAGGTAGTATTAAACAGTTTTTATGGAATTGTAAAGGTTGGTACAAAATTGATTTAACTTCTTTGTTCATTTGCACATGTATAATTTCTTTTCAAATTATAGTTATAATTTGCAGTCAATTTATTGTATAAAAGGTAATCAAGCAGCAAACTAGGTTCCAATCATGGTTAACCATTAATCTAAGCAGTTTCCTTTGTTATCTTGCAATAAATATCATAAGAAATCTTCCTTTGTCAACTAAAAGCTACCTACCTACGTTGTATTGTATTCTGTTACATTTTAAATCATTTTTAGCAAAGTGAATAAGTTTATTATGTGAATAGTTCAACCGACAATCACATTAATTTTGATCTGCATAATCTAGTAAGCAGATCATCAATTCGTTGGATGGTATTATGATGTTTGTATAGTTATCTACCAATATATTTATTTTCACACTAGAACATATCAAGTTAAAATCAGTAATTTTCTTGTTCAATATTCGTTAGACCGATTTAGTAAGCCCTTCAGGTATTTATTCTTGTTATCAACGATACCGATATTGTAGTTGTTAAAACTTAAACTTGTTACATTTCAGTTTGGTTACCTGCTTCCCAAAGAATGACTGATAAGGAAGAAAAGGAGCTCATTAAAAAACGAGCAAGTTACAAAGGTCGATTAACGGTATTTTCTAATTACTTAGAGGATTTTAAGAAGGATTCTTTAACGCAAACCCAGATGAACGAACTGCAGTTACGCCTCGGTAAGATTGAACTTGTTTATTCCCAATATGACGACATTCAGTTAAGGTTGGAATGCATAGCTGATGATATGTCAACACAGTTATCAGAACGTAATGATTTTGAAGCCTCGTATTTCAAAGTTGTTGCGAGGGCACAGGAATTACTAGCCAGACACAATGACACTGTCAATGAAGATAAGTTTTCTCGCGTTAGTAATAATAGACTGGTTAGGCTACCAACCATTCAACTACCTAAGTTTGACGGAACGTATGACAAGTGGTTAGAGTTCCATGACACGTTTTCAAGCCTAATACACTTGGATGACCAAATAAATGAAATAAATAAGTTTCATTACCTCAGAGCTTCCTTGGAAGGGACAGCCGCCTTAGTCATACGGGCTATTGAATTCTCGGCGAATAATTATTCCATTGCGTGGGATTTATTATGTGAAAGGTTTGATAACAAACGGCTTCTCATTCAAAATCATGTAGCAGCCCTATTTAACATTGAAGTGGTTACTAAAGAATCCTCAGATAATATAAAAAACATCATTGATACTTTGAACAAGAACTTACGTGCTTTAGAATCTTTAGGTGAACAAGTTAAGTATTGGGATACGTTAATAATTTATATAGTTACTCACAAGCTAGATTCAAGGACTTATCGACAGTGGGAGGAAGAAAAAGGACATATAGATAAAGATAAAACAATCACATTAGAAATATTTCTGGTATTCTTGAGAAATCGTGCAGTTTTGCTTGAAACCCTAGATTTGTCTCGCAATCAGGTCAATAATAATAGTGGTCCTAAATCTAACAAGCACAAAACAATGATATCGGTAAGCAGTGAAACACCAGCACAGAAAAGTAAAATTAATACCAGTTCCTCATCAGTGTCATGCCCGCATTGTAATGATAAACATAACTTACTCAACTGTCCACAGTTTCTTGGTCTCACGAACGAAAAACGACTTGAGAGTCTGCCTCAATACAAGGTATGTTTTAATTGTTTTCGTTCTGGCCATTACGCAAATCATTGCAAATCTTTTGGTTGCAAGATATCTAAGCGCAAGCACAATACGCTGGTTCATGTAGCAGGTGCGTCACAAAAATCTATGTCAAATGCTTCTTCTTCGCAAACTGATAGCACTATCACTGAAAACTCAGCTGAACGGAAACCCAATACGAATGTAACACTATCTGCACATGCCACAACATATCTAAAAAATAAAAGTAAAAGTCATGTTCTGTTGGCTACTGCATTAATAAAAGTCTATGATGTGAATAACCGCGAACATATCGCTCGGGCTATATTGGACACTGGCAGTACTTCATGTATAATGACAGATAAGTTATGTGATTTATTGAATTTACCTACCGTACAGGTTAATGAATCTGTACAAGGCATTAATAATTCTAAAACAATGATTAATAAAATGTGCAGTGTTTCTGTAAAATCATTAAGTGAAAAATTCACTACTAATCTTTATTGTTTTATTTTACCAAACATAACGGGTGAAGTACCATGTGATAAAGTATCCATTACCAATTTAAATATACCAAGTGATATTTGTTTAGCTGATCCTCATTTCCACACGCCATCGGCCGTGGATCTTATAATAGGGGCAGATATTTTCTGGGACCTACTGGGGCGGCAAAAAATCAACTTAGGTGAAGGTAAACCAATACTATTTGAATCTAGGCTAGGTTGGCTAGTTTCAGGTCCGTTAGTTAATAGTGTCCAAGTATCACGGTTACCATCACTTCATAAAGTTAACATTGCACAACTCAATGTCAGTTCTTCTCACAACCCAGCTTCAGGAGATGATATTCAAAACCTTTTATTGCGTTTCTGGGAACTGGAAGAAGTCCCCAATCAGTCATCTTCATATTCTGATGAAGAAGCTAAATGTGAAGAACATTTTGTACAAAACACCACTCGAATGGCAGATGGTCGGTTTTGTGTTAGGATACCACTCAAACAATCACACCTTATTCTAGGTGACTCACTGGCTAGAGCAAAACATTGTCTCTTTTCGATTGAACGTCGATTTCAAAGACAGCCAGCTTTAAAAAAGGCTTTATTGCGATTTCTTGAAAGAGTACATTTCATTAGGACACATGTCTGAGTGTTCCGTAGATTCTAAAAAACTGGCATATTTTATTCCACACCACGGTGTTCTACGCGAACATAGTATAACCACAAAATTAAGAGTAGTGTTTAATGCCAGTAGTCTTACTACTTCAGGCGTTTCATCTAACAACTTACAAATGGTAGGTCCAGTTGTACAAGACGACTTAATGTCTTTACTTCTTAGATTCAGAAAACATAAATACATTCTGTCTGCTGATGTAGAAAAAATGTATCGGCAAGTGATGGTTAGAGTTGTAAAAAAACGGTTTTTTTTCTGAGATGAAAAAAAACGTTTAAAAAAAACATGAAAAAAAACAGTATTTTTTCTGGAGCAGGTTTTTTTTCATGAGTAGGAAAATAAAAATATGGTAAGGCGGTTATCGTATATGAGTTGATATTATTTTTTATTTTTTCTGTTCAATAAGAAAATACCAATTGTTTTTTTGTTAAATAGTACCTAAATGTCTTAACATAATTGGCAACACCAAATATAAACTACATTTACGGACAGGGATTTCCCTAATCCTCGTTTGGTTTATGTTTGTTTGGGTTGATTTGCGTGCAGACTGCAGAAAGCTTGAGACAGTGAGAGTTCGTTTTTGTTGAGTGTTCTGTGAACTTCTGTGTGAGCGTTAAGTAAATATTAAAATCGTATTGAGTAATTTTACAGTAGTACTTTTTGGTTATATTTGTAAATATGCCGAAACGAGTTGGTTCAGGTCGAAAGACATCAATCGTGGCAAATCTTTTTAACAATGTTGTTTCCACTTCCAAAGTACCTAAAGTAGAATGTACATTCTGCTCAAAACGTCTTACGAAAAACGGCACAAGAATGTCAAAGCATCTAGAAGTCTGTAAAAAATGCCCAGACTCTGTAAAAGATAAATATATGAAGACAACCACACAAGTTCCACAGCGTAAGTACATTTTTTTTTTTGGTATTTTTCTGTTTTCTCGCGTTTTTTTTTTGTGATGATTAAATTCAAATTAATCCGCACATGATCAACTCTTTTGATTGTACTGGCTTCTTGACTCGAACTACGGAACTCCGTGTTAAAAGTCCGAGTTCTATATGACAAAGCATTTGTTGAAACTTAAAAAAATATTTATTAAAAAAACTGCCGCTTCGTAGTCCATATATGTATTTATTATCAAATAACTATGTTGTAGTGATTTATAGCGTTTCTTACCTTACCGCACTGTCTTTTCTTTTTAGATACTTCCAGCATTGCCAGTACATCTATGCTTGAAAAAAAGTTAAAGACACCAGGTATTGCAGCTTTTATAGACAACATGAATCCAGAAGATCAAGACAAGGCAGATGAGCTTCTCAGCAGGGCAATTTTTGCGAGCAGATCACCTCTCAGTGTGGTGGAAAATTCTCATTGGAGGAAATTGTTTTCGTTTCTTCGGCCAGCATATAAACTACCTTCTAGATACATGTTGTCAGGCCAGTTATTGGAAAATGAGTACAAGAATGTGTCTGCGTTGGTAGCAGAGGCAATTGCTGCTGCTGATTCTGTTGCATTGGCTGTGGATGGCTGGAGCAACATTAGAAATGAACCTGTCGTAAATTTTGTTGTCACGACGCCGAAAGCTTTTCTTTACAAGGTTTTACAGACAGGAAGATCATGTCACACTGCAGAATTCATGGCCCAAGAAATGAGTTGTGTCATTGACGAAATAGGACCTCAAAAGGTATTTGGCGTTGTAACTGACAATGCTGCTAATATGAAGGCAGCTTGGAGACTACTCGAAACGAAGTACGCACGGACAAACTTATTTACCTACGGGTGCCTAGCACACTCCCTCCAATTAATATTTACTGATATGAATACTTTGCCAACTTTAAAGACCCTCATAGCCGATGCAACAGCTTGTGTCAAGGCTATAAAGAACTCTCACAAGCTTAACACAGCTTTCATAGAAAAGCAGTTGACCACCGGCGTCAAATTAAGTCTTAAGCTTCCAGTTAAAACGCGCTGGGGATCTCTAGTCTCCTGCTTAGAGAGTTTAAAAGAAAACAAACAACCTATTAAAACCATGGCGATTGATGAGAGTCTTTCAGATGTTATAAATAAAGTGGAAACATTAAAAGTAAATATGTTGAGCGATGACTTTTGGGATAATGTTACTGGATTCTACAATTTATTGAAACCAATATTAGACACTATTACAATTGTAGAAAGTGACACTCCACAGATGTCTCATGTTTTAAGTTTATATAAAAAAATTGAAGTCAATGTGGAAGACATGTTGGACAAGAGCCCCCTGTTAAAATCCGAGGAACAAAAAGTCAGAGAAATACTCAAAAATAGAAAGGCATTCGCTATATATGACGTTCATAAAATCGCGAACCTATTAGATCCTCATTTTAAAGGATGCGATCTGACTCCAGAAGAAGAAACGGCTGCTGTAGAACAAATTTATAATGCTGCTATAAAGATACCAGATATCGAAGAGGATATAGTACTGGCAGAGCTTGCAAATTACATAGCAAAACAAGAGTTTTTTTCTAAGACTTTTTTGTGGTCATCGGTGAACAAATTGAATCCCATTGCTTGGTGGGCAGGACTTTGCAAATCAACTGCTTTGTCTAAAGTAGCCGTCAAGTTTCTCTCTCTTCCTATTACATCAGCTGCGTGCGAAAGAACATTCATACCAAGAAACGTAATAGACTGACAAATGACAGGGCTAGGAAAATAGTGTACATTGCGCACAATTTAAGATTGCAATCAGTACAATCATCAACAATATTAACACAAGCAGAAGGTACGAGTAATAGAGTCCCTGATAGTATAGTCGTTGATTCAGAATCAGATGAAACAAATACAGACACAGAACGTTATTCCGATACTGATAAAACAAGCGTAGCCGCAGCTACTGATACTGATACAGATGAGTGTAACACATTAAGTATTTTTTAAGTTCATAATAATGTTACCCATTGATTTAAACATAATTTGACTTTAATAAAAACAAAACAATTAAATTTAGTGTTTTATTCCACTTAAGTTATAGTGTTTCACTTTTTCTGAAAAAAAACCAAATGTAGAAAAAAAACAACGGTGCAAAGTTTTTTTTCATGTTTTTTTTCAAGATTGTGAAAAAAAACATTTTGTTTTTTTTCAATTTACATCTCTAGTGATGGTACACCCTGATGACAGACACTTACAAAAAATAATGTGGCGTGAGAACCCTTTAGAGTCTATTAAAACCTATGAATTGAACACTGTGACTTACGGAACAGCAAGTGCACCGTTTTTAGCAACTCGGTGTTTAAAACAAGTTGGCTTAGATTGTAAGGATAAGAAGATTGCTGGTATTATAATCCATGATTTTTATGTTGATGACTTGCTCACAGGTGGGGACACAATATCTGACGTCATAAATATCCGCCAGAAAGTCACTGCTGAATTGGCTGCCGCTGGCATGCCACTTAGAAAGTGGATATCCAACAATAATCTGGTTATATCAGATCAAGTCACAAGTTCATCAGTAAATTTAAACATTGGTTCAAATGAGCCAAGTAAAACCTTGGGACTTAACTGGCTAACAGACTCCGATGAGCTCTGTTATTCAATTAGTAAACCGTCACTATCAAATAATGTGACGAAGCGTGAAGTTCTGTCAGTAACATCCCAAATATTTGACCCTCTAGGTCTATTAGCCCCTTGTGTAATTCCAATGAAAATAATTATGCAAAAACTTTGGTTACACAAATTATCATGGGATGACTGTTTACCACTAGATGTCGCTAAGACATGGAAAGATATTGTTAGTAGGTTATTTATCTTGAACAGTTTACGCATCCCACGTTTAGTTTTTTGTGATTCTTGGAAGGTGATAGAACTACACATATTTTGTGATGCATCACAAACCGCTTATGGTGCATGCATCTATGTAAGGAGTATAAATAACAATAATGAAGTTATGGTGCGTTTGCTTACAGCAAAGAGTAGAGTGGCTCCTATTAAGCCAACTACAATTCCTCGGCTCGAGCTCTGCGCCGCCTTGGTCGGAGTCAGGCTATATGGAAAGGTGATTGAGTCACTTGGCGCGCCAATTCAAAGTAGTACGTTTTGGAGTGATTCTACAATAGTGCTGGGGTGGTTGAAAATGTTACCAAGTAAGCTGCAACCATTCGTACGCAATCGTGTAGCAGAAATAGTTGAAAAGACTAATTCTAATAATTGTAACTGGAGACATGTTTCCACGCATCTTAACCCCGCTGATCTGGTATCTCGAGGTATTGATGTAAGTCAAATTCAGAGTAATAATTTGTGGTGGTCGGGACCTAATTTTTTAAGCCAAGATCCAAGCGACTGGCCTTCGTTTCCAACCACTGCAGTGGAATCGCTACCAGAAACTAAAACCGAGATTTCTTTATTAACTACTTCTAAGACTCCGATCCCTTTAATTGATTTTAATCGTTTTTCAAACCTTTCTCGACTTAAACGCACAGTAGCATATACGTTACGATTTATTAATATTTGTAAAAAGCATCCACCTAACACTTTACATCTTAATGAAGATGAATTACAAAATGCATTAAACTTAATTGTGAAACTCTCTCAAATAGAATCATTTCCCGAATATGAAATATTAATTAAAAATCAGTGCTTACCAAAGGGAAGTCCACTGACCAAACTTAATGTATTTTTGGATGAAAATAAATTAATTCGTGTAGGTGGTCGCTTACAAAATTCTTCATTTTCATATGAGAAAAAACATCCATTAGTTATACAGTCCACTCATCGATTTTCTAAACTATTATTTGAATTTAAACATAAAACTCTAATGCATGCAGGACCACAACTACTATTGGCTTGTATAAGAGATACTTACTGGCCAATAGGTGGTCGCAACCTGGCTAAATGGTGTTATCATCGTTGTGTGATTTGCAGTCGCATTACAGCTAAACCAATTAATCCCATTATGGGAAACTTACCTGAACGACGCGTGGCGTCCGGTGGTCATCCATTCGAATGTGTTGGGGTTGATTACGCTGGACCCATACTGTCAGCGTCTCGACAAGGTCGTGGTTGTAGACTTGTAAAAGTTTACATTGTCCTCTTCGTTTGTTTTACGACAAAGGCAGTTCACATTGAGCTGGTGGGTGACCTAACCAGTCCAAATTACTTATCGGCACTTCGTCGTTTTAAACCTACGCACATATATTCCGACAACGGAACCTCGTTTGTAGGTGCTTATAATGAAATCGGCAAATTTTTGAAGGCTAACAGCAGTTCGTTGTCTGGTGACATGGCCACTGAAGGGATTAACTTCATATTTATTCCTCCCTACGCTCCACATTTCGGTGGTCTTTGGGAGGCAGGTATCAAATCGGTGAAGTTTCATTTAAAAAGAGTAATGGGAAATTGTCATTTAACTTATGAGGAACTATATACAGCACTGGTTCAAATTGAAGCACTCCTGAACTCTCGCCCGCTTACGCCGTTGTCATCGGACCCTAATGACCTTCTGCCGCTGACACCTGGACATTTCCTGATAGGACGTACACTCACATCCTTGCCCGTATCGTCGTATGAAAATGCTTCCGTTACTCACTTGAAGCGATATGAGAGACTAGAGGCATTACGTCAACACTTCTGGTCCAGGTGGAATAAAGAGTATATCTCTGAACTACAGCAGCGGACAAAATGGAGGTCTTCAAAGGCGGTCTTAGAGACTGATCGCCTTGTTTTAATAAAGGAAGACAATCTGCCACCATTGAAATGGCGATTAGGCCGGATCTCAGCAGTCTACCCTGGACGTGACGGAATCAGTCGCGTGGCTGAAATTAGAACTGCGACAGGACCCATCCGGCGTGCATGCAGCAAGATATGCCCACTGCCGTTTAACGAAGTTTCTGGTTGAAAGATTGCCTTTCAACGCCCGGGGGCATGTTTAGATTTTCAAAGTATTAATCGTGCAACATAATGCAATGAAAACTTTACCAGGCGTTTTATGTGACGGTGGATTAGTTTTAAGTCTACCTACATAGTTTTGTGTCACATTCCTTTTCTTTTGTTCTCTCGGAATACATACGCATTTTACAGCTCCAGTCTAGAAGTTTTATTTATCCTGCCTAATCACACATCTCAACAACCGTTGAAAGGTTTAATGTTTCGTTTCACTTTGTAATCCTCCATTTTACTAGCGCACAGTTTAACGAATTTTACGAATTGTAACTGGGCCCATAACCTATAGGAAATTAGGTTACTGGCGTGAATTAAAGAGGCAATACTTATAAAATCAATAACGTTCTTTATATTTATCTTTATGTTTTTCACCAGGAAGGTTTTAGTGCCTGTCTCCTAACACAGCTTTATTTCGAGAGAGAGAGACCAGAAGCGGATGTTGGTTTTATGCTAAGGATGTAGTAACAGTGTTGACATAATTAAAAATAAGAATAAAGTAATTTTTGCACAATCAAATCAACTAAATACCAACAAAAACAAAAGGACAGTTAGGCGTCGAAGTATTCGTCCGCATCGCTGTCATCAGGAAACGTGCTCAGAAGACTGGCAGCATTGCCACGTTGAATGGCAATGCTAATTCTTTGGCCGAATAATGACCCAGCCCTCTGGTCACGTGAAGTTTCGACCAGCCGGCGAGAAATTTCCTTAAAGTGGAGACGTGCGCTCGGGCCCCATGACCCGAGCGTTTCGACCCCAAACGGCTCAAAACTGTAGTTACCCATAAGGTTACAGTATTTACGCCGCTTGAGGGTCTCAGTAGCCGCAGCAGCGGCACCAGCACAGCCCGCCGTGCTAGGAACATGAGATGGCGCAAGGGTGTCGACACAGGTTGCATCCCACACCAGAGGTCTACCCATCTTCCAAGGCAATAACGTCATACCGTCTGGTCTCTTCCCATCGTCACGTACCAAGCCGTTTGGTTCTAATACCGCTGGTACGCCGACGGTGACAAGGGCACGACGAATAATATCGTTGATGCTGGCGTGGCGTGCTATGCGACCTGCACTCCTGCAGCAGGACAGGCCATGGTGCCCGAAAATGTCGACAGCTTCACCGCAGTGACACCGATGCGGAGCAACACAAGGGGCGCCCAAGCGGAGATACGTAGAGAGCCGAAACGATGAGTCATCCATCATACTACCTATGGTGGATGACGGGAGTGCCTGAAGCCACAAGCCTGACTCCCATTCTCCCACAGCCAGCAAACGAGCACGCTCAACAGTATTAGTTGACATATTTACTAGGGTATTCCGTATAATACTGCAGAGCGGCACGTCCCACTGTCTCTGGGAGGATGGGTTGTCAGGTAACACCGTATTGGGACAAGCCATTTTCCAAGCCTTCAACGCATCAGTCAAACACGGCACTTCAAAATCGACCAGTGAGGAAGATAAAATGTTCCTGATTAATTTATCTGTGCTGTGGACCGAGGAGAGGAAGGCCGGTAAACTTATACTTGAAATTTTGCGGACGCCGAGACCACCCAGACGACCCAGCTCGGTCGTCCAAGGCCACATTTAGGATTGAAGTTAGTGTATTTCTAATAATTTGGTCTACTTTTTCTAAAAGTTCCAAAATGGGAGGAGCGAAGGCTATATGTAAATTTTGGTCCAAAGCAACAGTATCGAATGAGCGTGAAGGCCGAATGAATATTAATTTTAAAAAGTCGTTCCGAGACATCATTGAAAATTTTAATTTTCTCTTCAATAAACGTTGGAAAGGATTCGATTTTGATATCTGGTGCTATTGTACAAAATTTTGTTATGGTAGTCTGTCTGTCAGTGGTTTGGGGAAGATAGATTTCACATTTTGAAAGGTTAAGGGCTAGTCCAATGGAACTGAATTTTTATTTTAGAAAAGTTAAATCTTTTAAGACTGTGTCTACATCACCTCCTAGGGTTCCGTCATCCAAATACCATACGTTAAATATTTTGAATGAGGTGCAAATTGCAGGAAACGGTCTCTTGCCGCCAAAATCGGAGAGCGCTATTTAGTGATGTATAAGTTTGTTTCATTACATATTGTACTGTTTTCTCGCAAATGTGTTGAAAAACATTGTATGACACACGTGCTGAAATTGGTATTTACAAACTCGTGACCCTCGCCTTCGTCTCGGGCTTACATTCGTCTACTCGTATGTAAAAACCAACTTACTGCACTAGTATATCACCTTTTCATGGGAGTGGTACCAGGGAGGAGAAGGGGCAACTCCAGCCCCCTCCCCCACTCCCACTCTCGCCCTCCTGCCAAACGATACTAAATAACTGAATTTTTCACATACATTATGAGGTTATGTGAAAAAAGTGTGAATACAAAAGTTGTAGATCTTTTTGCTACCTACAACTTTGCCATTTAACCATTTTCCATTTTGTAGTTTTGCCGGAAATCGAGATAAACCGTTTTTACCCTTAAAAATGCACTCCCATCCACTTCCCGACCTCAGATTGCCCGTAAATTATTTTGCCTTTCATTTTTGTTACATTCTCTTCCTTTTCCAATAGGTTTCATACTACTATATTTTTTTTTGGTTTCAAAAATGAACTACCCTGGTCTACTGTAATTTGGAACACAATTACTTTCTCGACAAACGCTCAAAATCGTGACAGGCCTATAATTTGTGTATTCTTTCCTTGAATATTGGTCTAATTATTAAAAAAGAAATCATTAGGGTATCATTCTCGATCTATACATTTATTTATGAAATGACCAATGACTTGGCTAATTGGATTTTTAATTAGGGGAGCAGAGGGTAACTGGAGCGGTGAGACTAGAGACAAAACTATAGCTCGTATTCCCTCGGTTGCAATTCGGGCGCCTTCGTCACACAGCGGCCGTGTTCCCCTGCCGCGCTAAGCTCACCAGTGCCACGCGTCATGTGACTACGGACGCTTGTCGATCTTTTGCTCCGCGCTTGCAAAAAATACGAAATTTCAACGGCCAGGTAAGTGTGAAGTTAAATGTTTATTGCAATCAAACCTGTTCTATTTTATAGCTAATGTTATCAATTTTGAGTATCTGTGCGTATGATTTCGTTACAAGCTAGATTTAGGGTTTTATTTTATTCAATTTCAATATGGTGGTATTCGGGTAATCAGAGCTTATTAGGCTCTGTTTACCCCTTGTAGCTCCAATTACCCCATATGCATTTTAATATGTATTTTTTTCAAATGCCGAAATGCCATGAAAAAGATAACACACCACTACAGAAGTGTCTTGGACTGTTGAAACCTTAGAAAATGCCGTAGAACAAAGAAAATGGACCACAGAAAAAGGGAAAAACTAAACAAAAAAGTGAAAAGAGTAAAAAATAAAGTTTTTGAGGATGAAACTGAGAGACGGACGGACGGACTGAAGAAGAAGGACGTTGAGAATCTTTGTGGCGATGAGTCAGAATATTCAGAAGAAGAGACATTGTGTGCTATTTGCTGTCACACAGGAAAAGTAACAAAATTTGGTACCGTTGTAGAGGTTGCGGTAAATGGGCTCATAAAGAATGCTTTGGTTCTGGCAGCCCGGTTAATAACATTTTCGTTTTTTGCTTGGATCCTTATAGTGATCCTTTTGGGTGGGAAATCATCAAGAACTTCTCCCGCTCTGGGTGGAGCAGGAGGGCGTGTCAGAGTTTTACTGACTAAAACCTACCCGTGTAGTCCGTGTATGCCAGGGGCTGCGGTACCTCTGTCGAACAAACCCGCACCCCTGGCTGGCATCGGCCCTTGCAGGCCCCGTTACTTTGTGCTGACGTATCTTTGAGGCGCGCGTGGAACACAACGCGCCGTCGATTTGGGCTTGGTCCTTACCGGACAGCGAGCTACCCATTACTCGCCGTCTGCAAGCTCATGCCTACGGTGGCCAGAAATCGGCCTGGGATTGTTATACGGTTCATCATCATCATATCAGCCGAAAGACGTCCACTGCTGGACATAGGCCTCCCCCAAGCTCCGCCACTGCGACCGGTTCTGTGCTTCTCGCATCCAGCGGACTCCCGCAGCCCTCACAAGGTCATCTGTCCACCTTGTGGGAGGCCTTCCAACTTTACGTCTTCCGGTACGCGGTCGCCACTCCAGAATTTTTCCGCCCCATCGGCCATCTGTTCTGCGAGCAATGTGCCCTGCCCACTGCCACTTAAGTTTGCTGCAAGTGTCGCGTTGCACCTGTTTTCTGGAGCTTTAACACGGCATCAATTCATTCATTCTATTCTATTCTATTAAAAAATTACTAACGGGAGCCTATAATGGTTTCATGAAGAATGAAGTGAAGGTGAAGGAAAATATGATGCGTTTACCATGTCCTAGAGAGGTAGGGTAGAAGCTAGAGTTGTAAAAAAACGGTTATTTTTCTGAGATGAAAAAAATAAAACGTTGAAAAAAAAAACATGAAAACAAACAGTTTTTTTTTTCTGTATTAGGTTTTTTTCAAAATTACTAAAATAAAAATATCGTAGATGGTTATCGTCAAAAATAAGCTGGTATTTACTGGTATTCGATTTATTTTGGAATAAAGAAATACCGTTTTTTTTTTTTTTTTTTTTTTTTTTGTTAAATTTACATTAAATTCTCGAAATAATTGGTAAAAAATCGCTACAACAGAACAAATTTATAATGCTGCTGTAAAGATATCAAATATCAACGAGGATGCAGTACTGATAGAACTTGCAAATTAAATTGCAAAACAAGTTTATTTTTTCTAAGACTTGTGACGGTGAACAAATTGAATCCCATGCTTTGTAGACAGGACTTTGCAAATCAACTGCTTTGTCTAAAGTAGCCATAAACTTTCTCTCACTTCCTACTACATCGGCAGCGTGCGAGAGAACATTTAGTACGTAGGTACAGCGACATTCATACCAAAAAACGTAACAGACTGACAAACGATAGGGCTAAGAAAATAGTGTATATTGCGCACAATTTAAGATTACAATCAGTACAATAACATAAGCAGCACCACTCCCGGCTTTCCGCGGATACCCACGGGTAGCGGAAGGCACCGTGCAGATTTGGTGCGAGGACGACTATGCCCTGACCTGGTTGACCCGAAACGTGCCCCTAATTAAACTCAAAGAGACCGACCTCGCACTGACAGTACTCAAACAGTCCGACGTGCCCACCCGTGTCCGAGCCTCGCTTTTCGTCCCCCGTTACAAGGGTGACGTAGCCCGGCTCCAAAGTATTCTGATTCGTCAGAATACTTGGTATGACATTGCTAGGTGGTCACTGTACAGGGCGACTACCGTCGGTGGCGACAACTACGGGACATACTTGACCCTAGGTGTGCCACCGGAGGAAGCCGACAGGGTCCTAGCCCGGGAGCGCCGGATATCGTACCTCTTGGGGTCGATATACGTGCGCTTCTGGCCCACGGCCCCACCCTGTGACAAAAAGACTGACAGCACAGACGACAAGACCGCACCGACAACGACACAGACGAACGACATGGACATTGCCCAGCTCGAGGAGGTCATGGCCCGAGCAGCAATGGACGACGACAACGACACCATACCCCCCTCATCGCCTGGCTGGAACGAGCAACTGCTTGCCTCTTCGCCGGGCGACGCACCCGAAGACCATCTCAGAGTGGAGGCAGCGGAGAGATTTCCCGATGGATCCATCTCCGACTAACTCCACTCCACCGCCGTCACCGCCCATAAATGTCATCCAGACCAACCTCCAACACAGCCAGACTGCCACGGCTAGTTTACGCAGGGCCCTGGAGGTTAAACCCAGAACCATCGCACTGATCCAAGAGCCGTGGATCAGAAACAACAGAATCTGCGGCCTCAGCAACATCGGAGGTAAGCTGATCCTCAATACACATGGTGCAGAAAAACCACGAACCTGTGTATATATTCCCAAAGAAATCCCTACCACACCACTCACTCAATTCTGTTCCAGAGATCTGACAGCTGTCAGGCTCCAGACTGCATGTGACGTTCCAGATGTTGTACTGGCCTCGGTGTACATGCCAGGCGAGGACAATAATTGCCCGCCAAAAGAGATGACCGACCTAGTGCAACACTGCGAGCGCGCCAAGCTGGAACTGATCATCTGCACCGACTCCAATGCCCACCACCCGCTCTGGGGCAGTGAGTCAGCGAACTCCAGAGGAGAGGTACTATCCACCTATTTATTCTCTACTAACCTTAACATTGTTAACCGAGGCTCTGAACCCACTTGGGTCACAGTCCGAGGCCAAACAATCATCGATCTAACTCTCGCCACAGAAAACGCGACAAACCTCATTACTAACTGGCACGTATCTGACGAGCCTTCGAGCTCAGACCATAGAAGAATCCGGTTTACACTTGCTTCCCACATAAAGGAGCCAGAACCAAAACGTAACCCGCGGCGCACTAAGGTGCCCGAGTACAAACGCCTTCTGGCGGCTTTACTAGAAAGGCACCTTTCACAAGTAACCATAAAAGACACTGCACAACTGGAGTACACCGTGACAAAACTATCAGAATACCTAATTGAAGCATACCACGCATGCTGCAAACTAAGGGCGCCACCAAACAACAGCGTCAGGAACCCCTGGTGGAACGCCGAATTGGGTAAACTCAGAGATACACTAAGACAACAATTCAATAGAGCCAAAAACACTAGGCTCCCGGACGACTGGGAGCAATACAAAGAAACCCAATATTTATACAAAAAGCAGATTAGAACTGCCAGAAGGATGGCGTGGCGGAAATTCTGTGAATCCATCGAAACCAACAACGAAGCCGCAAGGGTAAGGAAAATCCTATCGACCGATCAGGATCGAAGCCTTGGCGCGCTGAAAAAACCCGACAACTCATACACATTAACCGACTATGAAACCAGTAAGGTCCTTCTCGAGACTCACTTCCCAGGCTGCAACCTCCTGGAGAACAGGACGTGGGAGGCTGAGCCAGAATGGACACCTACAGACCTAGACTGGTCCAGAGCCCTTAGTATAGTAACAGAAGACAGGGTAAAGTGGGCTATTAACACTTTTCAGCCCTACAAGTCCCCAGGACTAGACGGTATCTTCCCAGCCCTACTGCAGTGGGGGGTTGACCACTTGACACCATGCTTGGTGAAGATTTACCGCACCTGCATAGCACTCAGATACATACCCCTGGCGTGGCGCGAGGTGAAAGTCATTTTCATACCCAAACCAGGCAAACCAGACTATACTCAACCCAAGGCGTATAGGCCCATAAGCCTCACATCCTTCCTACTGAAAACCCTCGAGAGACTGTGTGATAGGCATATCCGAGACGGACCTCTCCGGATGAAACCACTTCACAAACAACAGCACGCATATTCCACTGGCAGATCAACAGAATCCGCACTCCATAGTGTGGTAGCCAAAATTGAATGCGCAGTGGACCACAAATGCTCAGCACTGGCTGCTTTTATCGACATTGAGGGCGCTTTTGACAAGACTATGTTCAACAGCATACGCTTGGCCCTTGACAGACACAATATAGACACGACACTGAGTGGGTGGATCACCAATATGCTCAAATTGAGAGCTGTACAAGTCACCGTGAACGACACTACAAGGGCAGTAGTGGCGAAGGGCTGCCCGCAAGGGGGCGTCCTCTCGCCGCTTCTATGGAACCTGGTCGTAGACAGCCTCATCAAATCACTAAACGACAAAGGTTACTTCACCGTAGGCTACGCTGATGATTTAACCATTATAATAAATGGCACCCATGAAAATACCCTATGCAACCTTATGCGCCAAGCGTTGAAAATAGTCGAAGACTGGTGCAACAAACACCAACTAACAGTAAATCCCACAAAAACCGAACTGATCCTCTTCACAAAAAAGAGGAAAATCGCGGAACTACAACTCCCACGTCTGTTTGGGACTACCCTAAGCCTATCAACTGAAACCAAATACCTGGGCATCTTTTTGGACAAGCAGCTGAACTGGGCAAAACATACTAACTACATCACTACAAAAGCCAGCTTATCCCTGTGGCAATGCAAGCGAATGCTTGGCAGGAACTGGGGTATTAGCCCTAGAGTCACCTACTGGCTATACACCACAGTTATTCGACCAATGATCACATACGGCTCAATAGTCTGGTGGCCCAGAACAGACCTGAGTACAGCCCAAAAAGACCTAGAAAAACTGCAGCGGTGCGCCTGTGTAGCAATCACTAGCTGCATGAGAACCACACCCACCGCTGCCCTACAGGCAATGCTGGGGCTGCCTCCTCTACACCTTATCGTGCGGGAGGAGGCGGCCCTGGCTGCCTTCAGGCTCAACATAGCTGGAACCCTAGGCAAAGACTCTAGAGTAAAGCATATACGCATTAGGGACAATGCGATCAAACGACAACCAATGATGGCATCACCCTGCGATAAAACCCCGAAATTGCACTGCTTTCACAAGCACTACAACGTGACACTCACAGAAGAACAGAATGATCACTCAGGTCCGGAAGAGCTAAGAGTCTACACAGATGGATCTAAGACTGACACCGGAACCGGAGTCGGAGTTTTCTCACACGATCTTAACATAAACATATCCAGCCCGCTGGGAATGTTCAACACCGTCTACCAGGCGGAATGTGTGGGCATTATACAAGCGGTACACGCGATAGAAGCCAGGAAAGTCACAGACACCCATATACGGATACTCTCCGATAGTGCTTCAGTTCTCCAATCCCTAGGGAAAAAATACATAACATCGAGTTTAATACTAGAATGTCACAATGCACTTGAACGAGTAACAGTTTCTAACCGCAACACTGTGACACTGCAATGGATAAAAGGACACAGCGGATCACTAGGCAACGATGCTGCTGACGAACTGGCTAGGAGGGCATCCAGCGCGTCGGTATGTGGACCCGAGCCCATAATGCCCATCCCATTTAACCAGATACGCAGGTGGCTTCAGGACTACACACACATACAAGCAGAGAGCTGGTGGACCTCGACACCAGGCTGCAGGCAGTCTAGGGAAGCAATGCCATCTTTGAATGGCAGGCTGACCAGACGTCTGTTACGCCTGGACAGAAAGGACCTGCGTCTAGTGACTGGGACCATCACGGGACACTGCCCGCTAAACAAACACTTCTACACAATAGGCATAACGGACAGCCCCCTGTGCAGGGCCTGCATGGAGGCTGAGGAAACCGTCGCGCATGTGCTTTTCGAATGCACAGGCGTAGCCCAGATTAGGACAGAAACCCTCGGGGCACCCAGATCTTACACGGATGTTCTCAACAGACCAGGAGTCATAGCCAACTTCTGGAGGGAGGTGGGCTGGTTGGAATAACCACTGACGGCCGCCATGGCTCACGCACAATGGTCCACTTAAAGGACTAAGTGCGGAAACCAAACCCAATAACATAGAACATAACATAAGCAGAAATAATCAAAGTTCCTGGTAATATAACAGTTGATTCAGAATCAGATGAAACAAGTAAAGAAACAGAACATGTCAATTATTCCGTTGTCGATAACACAAGCGTAGCTACCGATACTGATACAGATGATTGCAGCACTGATCAAGTATTTTCAAGTTTTTAATAATATTTACCTCTATGTATAATTACTAATTTAATTGATTTAAACATAATTGTACTTGAATTAAAAATGAAACAATCATCTGAAAAAAATCCAAAAGTAGAAAAAAAACGACGGTCCCAAGTTTTTTTCATGTTTTTTTTTCAAGATTGTGAAAAAAACTATTTGTTTTTTTTTTTTTTTTTTTCAATTTACATCTCTAGGTAGAACCAAGCATTCGAAGAAATGTGACATCTGCCAACACGCACTGGGCCCGCGTGGATTTCGGTCCACTCTCTTTCGGCTCACACTGAGAAGAGGTTCGTGTCCCAGCAAGGGAACATTATAAGGTGATTACTCTATTCCATAATGCCGTTTGAAATCCATAGATTCCATGAAGCATGCTATGTAGGCCATCCAAAACTAACACACTAAACAAGAGCACTTCGCTCATAATTTGAACAGACACGCGACGACCGCCTATAATAATAGTATTCTACTAATGAAGCGTTATGCGACATCCACCGTTTTTTTTTTTTCAGTTCTGTGTGTGCATGCGTTGCTCATGCCAGCATGAGCTCATGAGGTTGGTCAAGGTGACCTGAGCCCATCTTCGATATTATTTAGTGTGTACCCTTTTTCTTTCTTTTCTTTTTGCTTGTCTGTGCGTTCATGTATAAATTATAAAGTAGTCTTAAGTGCTTGGATATCACAAAAGTGTATCCACTAGAACACTGCCGACAAACTGAACAGCAGTTTGGCAGAAGATTTATATATTTTTCTATGTAATTTTACGTGATTATATGATTAAAAAACAATTACTTGTGTAGGATGCGCCGAATGTAGGTTCAACCGAATACGAATGTTCGGCCGAATATCCGGTGCAAAATGTACCGAACCGAATATTCGGCCGAATCATTCGGTTCAAACAAAAAAAACAACTGTTCCATTTCCATTCATTTATGTTCGTCTAACTCATCAAAATGTAGGAAAGAGCAGATTTTTTTTTCGTGATTTCAGGTTTGGGCCCATAGTAAAAGCCGGTATAGTGAACGGTTATTCTCGGGAGCAGGCAATGTTTAAAAAGAGAACATAAATAGATTGTTGCCTCACAGGGCTGAGAGCCTAGTATTTCTACATCATAATTTACCACTGTTAAATTTTAATGATTAAATAAATCAACATTATTTTAAGAATGTTAATTAAAGGACATAATAGTAATCCTGAATCAGATTTTATTTTGCTAACATTACCATTTGTCAAAAAAACTTAATTTGATTAAAACTTCAATTACCTACAAATGTTCATTCTTAAAGTTTCCTCAAATTTGTATATTTTGGGTTTGGGCTGGGCGTTGATGGGTCAGTCAATCAGTCAGTCAGTCAGGACTTTTCTTTTTATTTATATAGATAATAATTTGATTATACAGGATAAGTTTTTAACCAGTGCGCAAACTGTAACCATGAATTCAGCATAGCACTGGTTGGGCACGCCACGATTGCGGCGGTAAGTCCCCTCTTTGAGGAGTGGTTTGAGAGGCGGCATGGCGTCCTCACCTTCCGCCTGACGCAGGTCCTCACCGGACACGGTTGTTTCGGGAGGTTCCTGTTTCGGATAGGGCGGGAGGAAACGCCCGGGTGTTTCCACTGCGAAGATCGCCCTGAGGACACGGTGGAGCACACGGTGGCGGTCTGCCCTGCTTGGGCGGAGCACCGCCGTGTCCTCATGGAGGCGATCGGCGGCGGCGATCTCTCGCGTCCGGCCCTGGTACAGGCCATGGTACGGAGCGAGAGGGCATGGGGAGCCATCACCTCCTTCAGCGAAGCAGTGATGCTCGCGAAGAGGGAGGCGGCGCACGTGAGGGAGAGGCAGCATATGCGCCCTCGCGACCCCAGCCGCCGCAGGATACGGAGACGCCCTGGGCGTCGGGAATCCCAGGCCGATTTCCGGCCACCGTAGGCATGGGCTTGCGGACGGCGAGTAATGGGTAGCTCGCTGTCCGGTAAGGACCAAGCCCAAGTCGACGGCGCGTTGTGTTCCACGCGCGCCTCAAAGAGATGTCAGCACAAAAATGATGGGGCCCGCAAGGGCCGATGCCTGTCAGGGGTGCGGGTTCGTTTGAAAGAGATACCACAGCCCCTGGCATACGGGCTACTGAAGGAACACGGGTGGGTTTTAGTCAGTAAAAGTCTGACACGCCCTCCTGCTCCACCCAGAGCGGGAGAAGTTATTTGATGATTTCCCACCCAAAAAAAAAAAAAAAAAAAGCAGAGCACTGGTTAAAAACTATCCTGGATACGTTTTTTAATACTTGTTGGTTCCTAAAGATAGTAGTTATTATATTATAATCTAAACAAAAGAAATTCCTGAAAAAGTTGTTACTCAAAGCAGTGTTCTTAAAATTATTAATTTCATAGAAATTGAATTTATCGTTTTTTGAAAAAGCAGAAGTTTATTTGATTAAAAATTTGTTTAAATTTAATCTTTTTATTTTGTCAGTAAATAAGTAATAGGTACTAAAAGTAGTGTTTCTTTCATTTACAAAAAACTATGTAAAACTTTCTGAATAAACCACACTTATTTGGTAATTAGTTAATTAACCTTACTGTGTAACAAAATGTTATTTTTAAATATTAACAATAATTTAAATATTCGGTAATTATTCGGCAAATCAACCGAATATTCGGCCGAATACGAACATGAAAATATATGCCGAATGTGCCGAATACGAATATTCGGCCGAACATTCGGTGCATCTGTCCACTCTCTTTCGGCTCACACTGAGAAGAGGTTTGTGTCCCAGCAAGGGAACATTATAAGGTGATTACTCTCATTATTGCATCTATATGTTGTTTCGGTTATTTGAGGTCCGTTTGCACTAAAAATATAATTTAGTGCGTAACGATCTTTTAAGATCATCGTATTTTTCTCAATCGTGTGCAGTTCCCCCTCTCGGAGGTGAGCGCTAATGGCTGCAACATAAATTTTTAAACTATCGTAGCTATTAACGAACACTAAAAATTTGTAAACCTGTTTTTAGTTCCAACAAAAATTTGATTTGATTTGAGTTGACAGAGACAGAACGTTGGTATGGTTCAAAACTTGGGACCGCTTTTTGATTTGTCAAAGCAAACTTTATTCCAATAAAGAAGACAGACGAGACACACTTGGTCAAGAGTTAATCGCATTCGACGGATTGTTATACTTATTTCGTGAAGGGGCAACTCTAAAAGAAAAAATATTTCAAAGAAATTCTTCATTCGATGTAATCATCTGTTTCCTTTGCATATACTATGCACTAATCTCGAATTCAAAATTTTAGCTTACTACTATGTTTTGGAACTATAAACTCAAAAACGACGTGACAAAGTAACAACACTTCATACTACAGACAGTCATTCTCCAACATCGCAAAACCTCATTCCGAAATATGGAAAATAAAAAACGTAGTAAACGTCGAAAAGATAGGATATGCACCCTGCCGCGAGTACGCTCAACTTTTGCAAAGAGATTTTTTCATTTTCTTGGCCCGTTCCTATATAATAAAATAAACGAAGATTGTGAAATATACGGACTACCATATTACAAATGCAAAAAGATTGTGCAATCGTACCTTCAAAATAAGTCATATGACGAAACAGAAAAAATCTTAACACAAACTTAAACAACATGAGCAAGCCAATACGACACAGGCACACACACTCGCACTCACCCACACACACACACACACACACGCACCTCTGTTTGTACAGACACCCTTACGAGGACCTTGTTACTCCTAGAACGAACCGAGGACCCTCCAAAAAACTGGTTTAAATACCTCGTAGGCCTTTTAGAATAAGATAGAAAGAGACAGGTGAGTAAATCTATAGTGATGAGCTTATCGGGATAATGCTATCGCAACATTTTTCTGTGTGAATTTCGGCTGTCATACTGAGGACCTGAAATACACAGCTAAATGTGACCAGCGATGCACATACGAGGACTTTTGTTAAAAGTTTGAATCGAGCTGTACCTGACACCGAAAGGAAATAAACAGTGTTTTATTTGTGTAAGGGAAACAAACTGTGACAAAACTTTTTAGTTTGTGCGCACCTTTACACCAATACTGTACTAAGCCTATTGTCCAGCGCTACCATAATCACCGTGAAAACTGCCATAAACGTGTAACTCAAAACAGCGCCATCTGTTGCTTTATCGGTGTACTTCTTGGATTGATCGCGTAAATATACATCAACGAGTTTATCATGGCTAAGTGCGGTGCCTGTGGTAGGTTCCTGTCGTCGACAGAAGTCGCAAATTGCACTAAATGTAAGGCTTGGTACCATCGAGGGTGCGTTGGTTTACAGAATACCGGTTCACTAACAGCCCCCTGAAACTGTCCAGTGTAATAAGAACCTGCCGAGAGACAACCATGCTGAAAAACCGGTAAGGGCGCGTACACCAGTGCCAGCTGCGCACGAGGAAAGCCTCGTTAACCTCATGGATACCAGCCCCCTAAACAGCACAGCCCTAGATGTCACACTGGAGCTCAACTTGGACATCCTCATGGCAGAGCTAAACATTTTTAAGGAGGATTATTTGAAGATGGTACGGAACGAATTCCTTCTGCTCCGTGATGATTTTTCCGAGCTAAGATCCTCTATAAACGCAACTAATGATAGAATGAGCAGTCTGGAGGAACGATTGGCAGTGTTAGAAAATCAACACACACAGCCCCAAGTATCGTCAGAGGTAAATAATTTAATAACACAACTACGAAGCGATATAAATGACCGAGATCAGGAGCTGCTCGCAAATGATATCCAGATCACTAACATACCCGAGATCAGTGGTGAAAATACAATCCACACGGCGATGTTAGTTGCGTCTAAGATTGGCGTGAAACTCAAAGCACGCGACATAGTGAGCGCCGAGCGTGTCGGAGGGAGGCGGAGTCGCCTTTGTTAGCCGCTAATCATCGCATGTGTTTACGCTCTGTTCATATAACTGTTTTTGAGGTTTTTGTATTTTTTTGTAGGTTTTTGTATGTCGGCAGCTGTACACATACCGATTCGAAACCGATATATTTATTATCGGCCTGATGA
Source organism: Polymixis flavicincta (assembly GCA_949987655.1). NCBI lineage: Eukaryota > Metazoa > Arthropoda > Insecta > Lepidoptera > Noctuidae > Polymixis > Polymixis flavicincta. The sequence goes on along the minus strand of OX465175.1, from coordinate 9,173,124 downwards.
TATTGGTGAATATCGATGACCATCACGACTCACCAAACAACCACAGTAGGTACAGTACCTAAGTATCGACCTCTCGAAGTCAGCAGTGCGAATAAGTGTGTTCAATTGAAAGAATGGCCAATTCTCTCATCTCTATTGCGCTGCAGGCTTAGCATGAGAACCGTAAACAAGCATTTTGTCGTCGGAAGAGTAGACAAAAATGATGTTTCCATATAGACAGTTGACAGTTTTGTACCAAGAAATGTAGACAAGCAATCTCTATTCTACAGTAGAGTAGATATAGAAAGCGTCATGCTAAGCCTGCTGATATCGGAGTCAGTCACTGTCTACGACGATTTCTTTGTATATTTAGGCTTTTGAGAGGAAATCTACAAATGTGACATAGTTGTGTACGGGGAAGTTTAAATGAAATGTCACTGTCATCCGATTTCGACCATTCCGTAATTCCGTTTCTCCTAGAGTTGCGTGAATGTGTTCTACTCCTACATATTGTATGTGTATAAAAGGCAGCTACAACTGTTACTAGGAATACTTAGGATGCAAGAGCGAGGTTAGGTTAGGGTAAATTTTTTTTTGTAGACCCTTGAGCCCCGCGAAGCGGGGCTCCGACCACGCCTTTTAGGCAACTTTTAAGTGTTTTGAGGTTAGGTTACAGAAAATCATTTTCAATCACCTTTTCATGGGAGTGGTACCAAGGAGATGGGGGGACAGCCCCCCATCTCCCTCTCCCACTCCCACTTCCCCCCTCCTGCCAAACGATACTAAACTTTAACCAATTTGAGGTTTTCTTTAATGGGTATTTGGTTTATTTTATTTTTATATTATATTGCTTGAAACAGGAATATCTGTCAATGGGTTGTCTTAGGGGCAGAGTTTACGAGTATCTACCTAATTATCTTGTTTTACACTGAAATCCTTCAGTTGTAACACTTGTCTCATAAAACAAATCGGATTGTGTATTACCTATACCACAATGCACTTCCGAAGTGGATATTTATTTAACCAAAACCAGGTTAGAAGTTTGATAAGTGTTTATGTAAAGTTAGTGATATGATGTGGAAATTGTGTCATGTTCACAGAAATTGAACACTTACTTGGCTACTTATTCCCTTGTAAATGCGTAGGTCCACTTAGAGTAATTGGTCAGCAGTGGGAAACGGCTACTTTCTTCCTCCGAGGATGAAGAGCGTTTTTCGCCACTTACGCACTTAGGAGAATTCGTCGCTCAAGCTCGCTACAACGGTTGCTTTAAAACGGCACCGGCGAACACGTGTTGTGAGCTTTCAATTTCGTATTTCGGCATTTCGCTGACTAACGATCAGCGTAACACTATGTATCACTTACCAAAAGCACTATTATTCACGTTCTATGAAGTTTTACCAGAAACTTTAGTAATTTTCTAAGAAAATTAACGAGAGAAAAAATTTTACGTTCATGGCGGCAAAATTTTTAGACGCTATGAATGAGTTGACAGTTGACAAGTGACAGCTTGCTGTACCATAGGTCATCGCAAGCGCTGCTATGGTGTGAAGCCACAGGTAATCGAAGAAGGAAGGTATGTTTTCTTTCATTATCGAACTTAAATGCGGTAAAATCTTAAATGTATCTTCAAGTCCAATGCTATATGCTGAAAGAACATAATAAAATAATTTGTTGCCATGTGACTCCGGTTGGTGTAGGTGTATTGCAGGATAAATACATGGAAGTGAACTAGGTACTTATCCTAGGACAATGGAAAGACAATGGTATAGGTATGACCACTGTTTTACATTATAATACACAGATAAAAAAAAATTATGCATAATTATTTTTCCATGTTTTGTTGCTAAATTAGCATTTGTTGATTAATAGCCGTATCCACAACCCGTCATAAAAAGACCAGAGTTACGATTTAGCCTTAACCTGTTTCTAATGGCTTGGAAATCTAAGTAGGTATTGTGCAATTACTAGTCGATCAATGGATTTTTTTCATTAACCGGTTGACATCAGCGCAGAGTTTTGGGGCTCCATTACAATAGAAAATCAATTGTCTCTCATTAGCCAATCTTGAGCGCTTATAGTAAATGATTGTGAAAGTTCGAAGGTCGGGGAAAAAATGTTCGAAGACAGTAGTGTAATGTAAGGCTGAGGTTACACCGGTTAAACTCAAACTTAAAGCATTTATTTCAATTAAACTATTTACAGGCACTTTTGAACTTCCAAAAGGTCGATCAGTTGGAAAGCCCATTCCAAAACGTAGATCTGTATGGAGATGAACGGGTAAGAAACCAACTCCAAGGAAACTCTTTTAAATCAAGTTAGGTACCTAATACAAAATCTTGGGAACATTATTCTTGTTGCTTTTATATGTGAGAACAATGAAAAAAAAACCGATTCTAAATATAAGATTTAAAATAAGCCATGGAAGTTAGGAGATGGCCAGTCGTTGCGACGTCGCCCGTTCATGAACTTGACGCGTGGATCAGCACCATCCATGCTTTTAAATTATACAAAACGATAGTTTGCAATGTATACGACAAATTAATAAAATTTGATTTCCAAAAAGTACATTGACTGCCTTACCTTTAGTAGATAATTTATCTGCGATATTTTCTCTCAATTCCAACATTACAATAAATGGTGTTAAAGGAAGAATATCAGTATGCATTGTTAACTCAATGTGCGCTAAGAGGCTCTTCGCCAACGTGATTTACTACATTAAAGTATCCAATGCCCTAATCCAGGTCATGTGTGCCGTTCATCTAATTCCGTACAGCCGTAAAGGCATGAAAAGGTAACAGACAGACGGGCAGACTACTTATATTTCCAATCCCTTAAATCGATCTAGCATCATCATCATCATTTCAGCCGAAATACGTCCACTGCTGGACATAAGCCTCCCCCAAAAGGGGGGTTCTGCCATAATCGCCACGCTTGGCAGGCGGGTTAGCGATCGCAGTATGGTGGTAAAATGCATAGAGAACGCTGCTGCCCATTCTCTAGTAAGGCCCTTAGTCGCCTCCTACGACACCCACGGGAAGAGATGGCATGATGCTATTCTTTACGTTCGGCACCCCACGGTACCTTTACGTCCGGCACCACACGGTACAATCGATCAATAATGATGTGAATTTTAAAATCATCCCCTATTTTAGCCCCTGGAGCTGATGGACGCTGTAGTAGGTGCCAAGCTCGTAGCCAAATTCTGAGCTGACTTTATTTAGATTGCTATCAACACGCTAAGAAGAATTGATAAACACGTGTAATTATTTATTTCATATCAGAAGCACACATTTGAATTTTCATATCACAAAAAATTAAAAAATCTTAGTTTCCTTACAAATTTTCAACCCCAATATCAACCCTCATAAGATTATTTTCGAGACAAAAATGTAAACTTTTTCACTGATTTAGGCGTGAAAAAGTACCATGCAGACAGTCAGACAGAGTAACTTTTAAAATTGTTGATCGTTAAATACAGCTTTTTGTAAAAATTGTTTCTCTCATGGAACTGGCAGAACAAGTCGAATTCATTTCGTGATCTTGAGCCAGGATGGTTTTAAAACAAATGATGACACACAACGTCAATGGTGTGTTACCATCATCAGTCTATAGCAGTCCATTGCTGGACAAAGGCTTCTCCAATCACACGCCATTGAACTCGATCTGGCCAGTGGGTCGTCTTAGGGGTGGAGTTGTAGGAGTTGGAGTATACCCTTAGGGGCACTATGATCAGCAAAGAAAACGAAAAAGAAAAATATTTTGCGCTTCATAGTGCCCCTAAGGCTACACTCCAACCTTCGATCCTCGACTACACTCGTCCAGCTGCTACCAGCCACTCTGCGAAGTCCGTCGCTCCACATAACCTGAGAGTGTCCTACACTTCGTTTGCTGACTTGCATCGTCAACAGCCATCGGATAAGTAATCGTGCGTGACAGACAGTGTACAGAAAGTGTAAATAAAATGCTCCAGCAGGCTTAGCACGAGCACCGATTTGTCGACGGAAGAATAGACATGACTATTAACTAACTGACATACTGATATATTTCTATTAATTATCACACTTATGCGTTCTAAACGAATCATGATTTTATAGATAACCGTTTATACTTTGTGACCGTCGAGTAGAAAGTTTGTTGTCAGTGTGATTTTGACAGTTTGGGAAGAAATATTCTTCTGAAATATCATTTATAAAGGACCTAGACAAAGATCCTTAGAAACGAAAGACAAAATTACAGATTGTAGAAGGATATCTACGGTGCGATGTCAAAAGTGGAGAACGAAATGTTACTTTGTATTGAAAAAGCACTGTCTATTCTTCGTAGCTAATAGTAGCGTAATAATAGAAAGCGTCATGCTACGAGTAAGCCTGCCGTAAGTATTTTGTGCTTGACGTCGTATGTTGTAACGATTTAGAAAAAAGTAGCCCCTAGTTTAATACTTACATATATCTGTGAATACAAAACTACGCCTCCAGCCTAAACTTACGACAAGTAATAACCTACAGTGTGAAAACACCTTTCTTGCTTTTAATAATAACGAATCACATAATTTAACACGGTAATAGCAGCGGTAATAGATACTAGGGACGCACGATCATCGACAAAGTGCAAGGCCAGAGACTCGTAGGTTATTCTTCAACTTGTTGTTCAACTATATCACAAACTAGCTTTTGCCAGCGGCTTCGCCCGCGCGGAATTTTCATCCCCTATTTAAGTACTTTGGGGGTTGAGTTTTGACAAATATCCTTCCTTATTCCTTGTCTAATTATAAAGGGTACCTCTGTACAAAATTACAGATTTCTAGGTCCAAGGCTGGGCGTCGTCGATGAGTCAGTCAAGCAGTCAGTACTTTTATTTTGATTTATGTAGATGATACTAGTTTGGCTTGACTTACAAGTAATGACTCACGTTTTTCAGAAAATCCACGAAGATTTGAAGGCTAGAATCTGTTTAAAGGTCTATTTCCAGGCTCATTTAATATAATCCTGTTTGCTTGTTGGATCATAGACACGGAGCACATATTTGTACATTCTATGACACATATGCTCAAGAGATCACAGAACATCTGTATCACACGTAGACGGAGTATTCTAGTAACACTATCGTACAGACAGACAATAAAAAAAATAAGAAATATACTCTTTGCATAGTAAAATATTGCATCAGACTACATGCAACAAACTTCTTGCATAAAATTATTGATTATTATTTGCGCATTTGCCTTGGCATTAAAAATAATTTAAGCAGGTATACACGCCTACACATCAAGCTATATATTTCCAGTTTACGCTGATCGCGTGCTGATCGCGCACTGTGCGAAAATCCTATACAATGCGAGATCAGCTAATACTGGAAATGTATAGCTTGATGTGTAGCCGTGTGTACCAAGTCAAGGAACTATTCAAATTCTGATACATAAATTATTTTGAAATGTCTGATCTTTATTTACTTTTGTTTAAATAAAACCAGCAAAAATATTAACAGAATTTTAATCTAAAATAATAAAAGATTACAGAGACATCGACTCACAACCTGTTATCATAGATTCAGTACAAATACACAAAATATTATAAAAAGTAGAGAGTACTTTTCACACAAATGAAGCAACTTAATATTTCAAGGCTTGCGGGTAAAAAAAACCAGTTGTCATTTCAGAGAGGTTACATAGAAACCTTTTCTTTTTCTCTTCTTTCCAATGCCACTTGGTATCCGTCGACAGCCTTCATCATAATTTCGAATTTGACCCTAATTTTCGGTACAGGACCATCTTCTCTGTCTTCTACTACTTTATAGTGTCGCAGTAATGTTGACAACGCTGTTTTTATTGACATCAATGCGTATTGGTAGCCTGTGGACAATAGGTATAGTTTCAATTAAAACTAAGAATTTATTGATTAAACGAATAAAAACCCGTTTGTCAACCACATGTGAGCAACGCATTCTCCTATTTCTCAATGTATTTCGGCCACATGGTACGCAGAGGCGATGAAAGTTTGGAAAAACTGATTATGCTTGGGAACATCGAAGGCAAACGATCGCGCGGTCGTTCACCAACACGATGGACCGATCAGGTGAAGGAATCATCGTCCTCAAAATTCTACACTGTGGTGCGCTGGACAGAAATCGGTGGAGGCGGATCATCCGCTCCAGGTGCAACTCCGAAGCTGACCACGATCCCCAGATTTGAGGGACCGACTACAGAGAGAGAAAAATAAGAACTCTAAAGCTCAGACAACGGCGCGGGTTAAAAGAAGATGCAGCGATAAAAATTGAAAAGAATATGCGTAGTAGGTACTCACAACCGTAGATGTGTGAAAGTTAACGAGGCGAAAGCGAAGTTTCTGCCTACCCCAGTGGAAAAAGGCGTGAGTTTAGGTATGTTACTCTATAGCTATCATTCTGTTCTTTTTGTACGGGATTTCATGTGAAAAGATTGGCAAGGGAGCTAGGTTGGCTCTTGTTCCTTATTACTTTGGGTCTATGTAAAATGTTTTTTCTTCCATTTTTAGCCAATTCCAGGCTTCACGTTATCATTTACTCCCTTTTCGTTCAAATCATCCCTTATACCTACAAACCAGCCACGATAGTTTACTTTTCCTCCTCCAACATCTAAGTAATCTTGTCGATTTTTTTTCCATACAAACTTCGGGAGTGAATGTAGGTATCTCAAAAATTAAACACGGTATGGTTTTGTCTCATTATTAATATTGTCTGTACGGTAACAGAATACTAAAATGAAAAACCCATTAAAAAGTTAGGAGCCAACAAACAACAAATAATTTAACCTAATTTTGGGCGTGTTTAAGTAATAAAAGAAGTGTAAAATCCAAAACCAAGTCGGTACCGACAAAGTTCAATTATTGAAAAGTACAGTAAACTTTATTTATTGTTCAGTGATTTATGCAGTGGTTTTTTCATAAAACCCGATCTTCCAAAGGACTTTACTTAATTTTTTTGCGAATAATTTACCTACTACAAATGATCCTGCATCTCACTCAATAATATTGTGCGGGTAGACTAGCGTCTTACTGCATATCACTGATACTACCTCTGTTGGACACGATGCATGGTGAGACAGCGTGGCTTTTAGCCCGAACCACCAGTGAGTTTGAGCCCGCGACTAGGTACCCGCTAAGGAGGAAGCGCTAGAGTTGCCCCCGATGATCAAATTTTCTGATGATTTTTGCAATTTGCAGGTCATTGAATGGTTCATCAGCATTCATCATTCTCCTGTCCTTATCCCAATGTAATTGCGGTCGGCGCAACATGTCTTTTTATTCCATACTTTTAGATTAGTCGTCATCTCGGTAGTCACCCCCTTTCTAACCATATGATCATTCACACAGTCCATCCATCGGTACTTTGGTCATCTCCTACTCTTATAGCCCTCGATATTCATACACAAAATTATCGTCCCATCTCATTGAATGACTGTTTAATTACGTGTTACGGTCGCGAAAAAAGTAGGGATATTTGAATTTCCCGGGCTACCATAGAAATCCATCTTAAGCCAGTCTGTTTGTTGTTTTAATCACAAATCTACTATATTTACTAAGAAAATCACTTTTCCGTGAATCGATCGTAAATCGATCCATAACAGATTATAATATACGTATTTCCGGTGCTTACGGTGCAAAACCGAGTATGTAAAGGATCCCTTTTACGTTTGATAAAATAGAGACGTGCACTTATACAACTATTAGTACCTACTTTTTTTTTTTTTTTGGATCGGAAATCTTCAAATGACTTCTCCTGCTGAGTAGAGCAGGAGGGCGTGTCAGACTTTTACCGACTAAAACCCACCCGTGTTCCCTCAGTAGCCCGTATGCCAGGGGCTGTGGTATCTCTTTCGAACAAACCCGCACCCCTGGCAGGCATCGGCCCTTGCGGACCCCACCAGTGGTTGCTGACATCTTTGACGGCGCGCGTGTGGAACACAACGCGCCGTCCCGTCTACCACTTTTTGGCCGCAGGGGATAAGGAGAGCGGCTGACGCTATACCGACACTCCTCTTCCCCTGCGGCCCCACCGCGTCCACCATCAAACGGTGGCGGCCCCGTCCAGGCCACGGTAGGGAAGAGCGCTGCTCAGAAGCACCGGCACTCCTCCTCTACCGCAGCCCGTAACCCTCAGCCGCGATGGCTCCCATTCAACATCGCGGCCCACCTCAGTTGCGGTGCACCTCACCGCAACCTACTTTTTGGCCGCTACGTCAATGGCTTGAAGGCAAAAGCCCTGACGAGCGGCCCCACCTTTGGGTTCCTCTTGGCTTCACCGTGGTTGGAATCCACGGTTACTGAGCCCCCCGCAATGACAATGCGGGAACCCACTCGGGGGGGATTAGTACCTACTTAGTTAGTTACTGGAAGTAATTATAGTCGTCAGAAGCCCAATAGTCTGACAATACAGGCTTACCCAGGTGTATCGTATTACCCAGTATCTTGGTTCTGGAGTTCAGATAGGTAATCGCACCATGTAAAATACTGGTAAGTATTCAGCTGCATCCAACTAGACTGGACGCCGACCTCAACATAGTTGGGAACAGAGCGGGAGAAGTTATTTGATGATTTCCCACCCAAAAAAAAAAAAAAGACATAGTTGGGAAAAGGCTCGGCAAATTATGACTTACAATGGCAATGCCTTTCATTTTGACAGCTCAACAACATTCATTGAGTTCTTTACATTGTTGCGCAGACAAATTTTATGAACAAATGGAGCAATATATTAGTAATTTTGTTCAAAATCTTTCAGATTGTCTTTGAAAGTGTGTTAGGTAATAATTACCCAACTGTACTCTTAAAGTGGTCGGCAGTGAATGTTTGCAGATGTTAAAAACAGATTGACTGTCTCTGACACATAGCTAATGCCAGGCCATATATCAATCATTATTGATTACCGACGGCAAAAAGATACACAGATGCAAAACACACTCTAACTAAATCCGCGTATATACCAACATAGAGTGACAGCAAAAATATACTCCAGAGGGATTGCGTAACACATTAACAGTAGGGGGTAATGGGTTTCATTTTGACAGTTCAACAACTTTCATTGTTTACGTTGTTGAGCAGACGAAGTTATCGAACATAAGAAGCAATGGATTAACAATATTTTTCAAAATGATTCAGACTGTGATTGCTAGGGTGTTACGCAATTAGGTTGCTGATCCACAAGTAGACGTAGGTAGGTACTTAGTGTGTATGCACACACTGTAGTTACTTACCAAGGCAGTTCCTAGGTCCATTACTGAAAGGCATGAAACTGCAAGGGTGTTTCAGGTTGAATCTTTCAGGCAGGAACCTGTCAGGGTCGAATTTCTCGGCGTCTGGACCCCAGTACTTGGGGTCTCGGTGGACGCCCCATATTGAGCAGACTACGCCCGAACCAGCAGGGAAAACGCGGCCAGATGCTGTAGAAGATAATGATAATTATGAATGAAGACGCACTCCAGCATAAATGCATTTTATCCAGACCACTATCAAACGTTTTAACAATGAATATTTAAACAAAGACTTTTAAAAAAAAACAAAAATACTACAAAGTGAAAAATAACTTTAATTTCGGAAGTTGTGTCTTTAGTATTCTATTATCGTTATTTCTGCCACCGTATTTCACTTCACTTTGTAGTGATATTTTTAAAAGCTGGTTGTTTTGTTGGTAAAAAGTTTTAATTTTCACTTTTCAGTTCTGGTACCTACCCAACACAAATTCGTAAACCACTACCTACTTGCTTTGTAAATATCAGTGACAGGACTTCCTGTCACTCAATGTTATACCCACCTTTATAACATCATCAACATACGTAAGTACAGTGGAAAAAGTTAGGCAGTTTACTCAGGCATACACTATCCATCAAAACTGAAAAGTGTCACATTATCACAATTGCCGAAGGTATCGCGTAAGAAATACCCATACAAAAAATATAGTCGAATTGATAACCTCCCGCTTTATGAAGTCGGTTAAATATACGTATCAAAATCAAAATTCATTTATTCAAACTAGGATGAGAGTCAGCACTTTTTGAACGTCAAAATTACATAAGACAGTCCCCCAAAAACGGTCGTCCTTCACTATCATAAATTATCTATACAAAATACTTACGTAACGTAATATCTTTTAAGACTTTCCGAGCAATTAGCGGCACTGGTGGGAATAACCTCAAAGATTCCTTGACTACTCGCTCCATAAACTTTAACTTGGTTAAATCTTCTTTGACTAACATACGATCATCGTGAAATATCGCGCAGAGCCTGTAAGGGGACAGTCGTCATTTTAATACTGAATTATTTTATTTACATTATTTAGGTAGGTACTTCCTGATTTTACCAGTTATTTTAAAGTTCTACACAGTAGGTACGTTCGATTTTACGAGAGACATACTACTGCACGACACAATTAATATCTGGGCATAGAGACAAAACACATTTCTGTTAGCGTTCACGCCAAACGTTACGCCAAAATGTATGGGAATGACATTACCTGCGGAAAGGTTACGTCGTGTCCTTTCCGCAGGTAATGTCATTCCCATAGATTTTGGCAATGTGTTTTGTCTAGTCCTGCTGTTAACATTAGTTACCACTAGCGCCATCTAGTATCGAGTACAAGAATTAATAGAGTCAAGATCTTTCCAAAAATTTCGATGCTAGAACTTTCTAGAAATTTCGATACTATAACTTTCTAGAACTATCGACATCTGTTCAGTCGGGGTTGGTATGTACCTACTCGAACATTCTAGATGCATCTACAGTAAAAGGTTCTGGAACTATCCAAGGGCTCTATAAAAGGCCGGAACGAATCGCGACCCTGTAGTCAAAAAATCAAAATCAAAAGTCATTTATTCAAACTAGGCTGAGAGTTAGCACTTTTCAAACGTCAAAATTACATAAGACCGTCCCCCAAAAACGCCCACCCTTCGAAACTTCCTAGTGCTTTAGCTGGGAAGAAGAAGTGGCGCAACAAACTCCCCGTGATGGGTAGCACACTAATCGACTAATCGCATTTAACGCTTACCTCAGCCCCCGAAACGAGTACCGAGACGTAACTAGTTACGATGCGCGAGCGACGCGTGCGCCAAGCGCAGCTGGCGGCCGGCAGCAGTACTAACTGCGTCACCGAACAGAGCAATACAGTAGTTCAACTTGAACCGAACACGATTAGTAAAAGTTTCTTTTGTTTTATTAATGTAGTATTTTTTTTTAATTATAGATCGAAATCGTTGCGGAAATGAGATTACTTCATAACATTACGCCTATTTTCTTTCAGTGGGTTGGGCAGTGGTGTTTTCATACACCCAGAATTCGCTAGTTATGTTCATTTAGACTGGAAGTAAATTGTCCAATTAGGGTGATTGTCGTAGCTTTATTTAAATTTATTTATTTTCTTATTTATGTCGTAAAACTGTGTACTTACCTACTATTTATTATTATCTCATGCATTCAAAACTATGCTTACTAGTTAGCACCGAGAGATGAAAATCGAACAGTAAAACATACTCTTTGATTTTCAACGCGCTGAGATGCATTGAGTTGGATTCTCAACCCTTAGCTCAATACCGAGAGTTGAAAATGTAGATTACTATTTGCGTTTGCAAATCTATTTACCTACGCGTGATAGATTGGCAATCCGCAAATAGGTGTGTAAAACAGTTAAATTGGAACCCTACGTCCGTGTCAATAAAGACGCCATGCGCGCAAAAGCTAGAATGGTTTATTTTTCTCGTGGAATGGATTTATCAACCGCATCAAATGCGCGAAACAGTTGAATTTGAATCCTTTGTCATGGAGCATAAAGCCACCACGCGCACAAATGTTGTAATGGTTTATTTGAATATCATTGGTTTATTTACTGTTTTCAAATATCAAAGAGGTAGTTCGCCCTGCTGCTTTGTCCGGGTGGTTTTTATGAAATTGATTTAATTCGAATTCGAAGTCAAAACAGTAAAACCTAAATATTGTTACGCGGCACGATTGTTTGGTTAGCACTAGCGCCATCTGGTGTCTAGTAGCAGAATTAATAGAGTGAAGATCTTTCTAGAAAGTACCTACGATGCTAGAACTTTCTAGAACTATCGACATCTGTTCATTCAGGGCCGATATGTACTCGAACATTTTAGATGCTCCTACGGTGGAAGGTTCTGGAACAATCCAAATGCCCTATACAAGCGGGAACGGAGCGCGTTCCGAGTTAGTTTTTGTTAAGCGATACATGAGAACATCTAAAGCGATCTTCAAGTGCTACTTAAGAGTGATTAGTAGTGCAATTGTGCAATATTGATTGTTTTGTCGGTTTTATCAAATACTTAATCAAACTTATCTACAACTAATCTAGGTCAGATACAGGAAAATAGTAAACAATAAATCCAAGATGAATAGGTGGACGTCAATCTATCAATCAAGTTATACCAACCTATTGCGCTACTTGTTAAAGGGGCCGTTTATAAATTAGGTCACACACATTTTATGGTTTTTTGCGGCTTGGGCGGAGCACCGCCGTGTCCTCGTGGAGGCAATCGGCGGCGGCGATCTCTCGCGTTCAGTCTTGGTCCAGGCCATGGTACGGAGCGAGAGTGCATATAGCCATCACCTCCTTCAGCGAAGCAGTAATGCTCGCGAAGAGGGAGGTGGCGCACGTAAGGGAGAGGCAGAATATGCGCTCTCACGGCGTTTGGGCGTCGGGAATTACAGGCTGATTTCCGGCCACCGTAGGCGCGGGCTTGCGGACGGCGAGTAGGTAATGGGTAGCTCGCTGTCCAGTAAGGACCAAGCCCAGGTCGACGGCGCGTTGTGTTCCACGCGCGCCTCAAAGAGATGTCAGCACAAACCGATGGGGCCCGCAAGGGCCGATGCCTGCCAGAGGTGCGGGTTTGTTCGAAAGAGATACCGCCGCCCCTCTGGCATACAGGCTACTGATGGGAACACGGGTGGGTTTTAGTCAGTAAAAGTCTGACACGCCCTCCTGCTCCACCCAGAGCGGGAGAAGTTATTTCATGATTTCCCACCCAAAAAAAAATCCCCCAGACAACCTGATAATAATTATAATGGTTGGTTTTCGCAGAATAATAATTACTTAAAATAATGGCATAATAGCCAAGAGTCTCGACCATCGCTTGAGGAGGCGCTCGTAAGTCGAAGTTCACACCAATGTGAAAACATGGCGGCGGGATCTTATGGCGCACTGGATATTCAACTGTCGGTGTTGTACCGAGCATTGAGAATACAACGGAGTGCATCTCAGCACTTCGAAAAACACATTGTTCACTTTTCAACCCTCGGCGCTAAGCATTGACCACCCCTGATTCGGAATCCCCTTTGAGCGGCCACGGGATAAAATTAATCCCACGCGCACAATACCGTTGAGCGGCCACGGAATAAAATCTATCCCACGCGCGCTTTGTTGCGGAGTGACTCATTTATTTTAACTCGTGACAAAAATCGACTATTTAGTTGTCTATGGTAACCGTACATTCTGATTCCATGCTCAATATACTACGTTTCAAGCTAAGGGTAGTTCCCGTTTCCGCGGGAATACGGGGATAAAATATAGTCTATGTCAACCGGGGATAGTGTAGCTTTCTAATAGTGCAAGAATTTATCAAATCGGTTCAGTCGTTTCAGAGTCAATGCAAAAAAACAAACAAATAAATCTTTCCTCTTTATAATATTAGTACCTATAGACAACGGTTATACACCAGTAACAATAATTAATTAATTTCATAACCATTATATAAGTACAATTTCATCTAGATAAGTAGGACAGCGTTAATATTAAATCAAATAAAAAAACATTTCATTAGGTAATCAGGGAACTTACCTATTTAAAAAAAAAATCTGATGAATTGAAAACGTCCTCCTTGTTTGAACTCTGTTTAAAACTTAAAAATGGCTAATGAGCTAGAGGCTTGAACAAAAGAAACACTTACTCTTCATACACTTTCTCCTGTATATCCGGGTATTTTCCCAACAGCTGCAATGTATACCCAAGAGCCACAGCAGAGGTATCCGTCCCAGCTATAATAAGGGTCAACACTTCTTCTCTTAACTCTTCGTTGGTGTACCCTTTCTCACCGCCAGATAAGTGTATTAACAGGTCTAGGAATGTCTGTATCATGTATGATCCCAATTCTAAAATAATGTTGGGTTTGATTTAAGGTGTATTATACAGGTCAAATTAAATTAGATGGCCAATGTATTGGATATGGATACCGAAAACTAATGAAAAAATAAAACATCTTTATCATTCCAACTTTGTTCAAAAGTTTAAATGACACTGACTACTTTCATGTTTTGTTTCTTAGAAATCCCTAAAAAATAAAATATCCATATTCCACGAAATGTAACAAAAACATCTGATCGATTACAGGCATTGACCTTGACCCATAAAATTATTTCCTAAAAAAATTTTTGTTCATTCGGTTCTATATCGATACCCACCCAACATGTGGGCAACGCAAACTAATTTAATTTGACCCGGTATAAAAAAATCTTTGTTGCATTAAGTACTCAATAATCTGCTAGAAAAAAAAATCTTTGTTGCATTAAGTACCTACTCAATAATCTGCTAGAAAAACGAAAAAAAAAATACTTACCAAATTTATGATCCACCTCTGTTCTAGACTGCTTCTCTAATTTTAATTCTACTCTCTTCTTTTCAATAACCTGTAAATAATTTAGTTCTTCAACATCTTAAACGCTTATGACGGATAGCAACTGAATGAAGGTAGATAGCAGAAGATCGAGTTGGGCCTGCTATTGGGAAGGCCTACACCAAGCACTGAACTGTTATACCTATGTTGATCTGATAATGGCAGTAGCAAAAAAATGTACCTATAACGGTTTTGAGTATGGTGTATGAAAGAGTGACAAAACCGCGATCACCGTCCTTTCTGTAGCCAAACATGATGTTTCCAGCAACATGTACGCATAAGCATAATGAGCGTATAATGTTCCCACTGCTGGGACACCGGCCTCCTCTCTTCAAGAGGGAAGTGGCGGGCCAAATGCAGGTTGGTAGATGTCACATGTACTTTTTCGATTACTTTTGGTTCTAGGACATGCCGATTTCCTCACGATGTTTTCCTTCACCGTTTTCAGAGCAGTGGTAATGAAATTATTCACACAAAGCAAAGCGCCTGGGTTCGAACCCATGACCTCAAAACCAAAATATTTATTTCACATAAATCTACGGGCGCATTCCGTATTAGAAAAATAGCGCTGTGAGCGCTCACATCAATATTTCGCGTTCCGTTAGATATCATGATTCTGATAGCTAAAAATGTCAACAATCCGGAACGCTCGTGATCGCGATAAAAGTGTTCACTCAACGTTAAAACATATATATTCACCATAATAAACTTGTATGTTACACCACACATTTCCTCTTCTTAGGTAGAAGCTCTACTTCAAATAAATCTAAGTTATCTAAAGATACGATACGATACGACTCAAAACAAAACAGCACAACTGTCATTTTTGACAGCGCTCACGGTGATATTAGTATATCGCATGGTCGGCATTATCGCAAGATGGCGCATGTCATGACGTCATCTATGACGATTCGCGAGACTTCGTTATCGCGGGCACGCCAATTCGGAACGAGTGTGAGCGCGCTCAAATCGATATTATCGTATCTCGGAACGTGACCTACATGGGCACTTTGTCAGAAGCTATAGTTTGTAGGGATGATGGTTCGTATATACTGGTACAGGTATAAACACCCAGAATGAGTTTACCAGTACGCAGACCGGGTATGTACGTATATAGTAGAGATCCGGTCCGTACCCGATAGGTAAAATGTCGAACTACGCGCCGAACTAAATCGTATGACGGTACGGCCCTACGTACTTCTTTTCATCTACACCACTCATCCGCCCACAGAATACTTGCCGCATCGGGTATGTGTATTACACACAGTGCGGCGGGTGCGGCGTAGGGAACGTACGTATTTTTCGATGCAGATAGAAAATAGTTGAAAGTATCTCGAACGCTAGTTTTAGGCCCTGGTTTCTTAAGGTGGACGCACTTTGAAGCCCTGGTACTCGATTTTGCAAGTACGACCTATGTCTAGTTCGATCGAGTCTCCAAAAGGCGACCGCTAAAGCCAGGTCTGAACGTAATAGGTATTTTATTTTGATACTGGGTTTTAGTACCGGGTATATGGCCATACCCATATTTTGAGGCCGGGTATAGAATTTTGCAGGTACCTATATATCATGCCTAATAGTTTGCCTTTTAATTGTATTCAGTAACTTGACAGTTCAAACAAAACTAATTTTACCATACTAAGACTTTAGTGTTGGGGTAGTGACCGATTTTGCGTAAAGAACGAATGATAAAAATGGTATAATTTTAAATTAAACCATTTTTAAACTCAACCCAATAGAATTAGTTTGGGCACAGGTAAAAGGGGCATGTCGCAGAAAATAGTAAATATTTTAACATGAAAGAAGTTAAAAAAACATTTGAAGAAGGGGTAGTAATGTGACCCCTTCGTCGTGCAGTGCTTGCGTACCTATCTCGCGTATTAAAAGTAGAAGATGATATGTATCGTACGGACCATGTTATTGATAACATCACTGATACCTTTATAATAAAAATGTTGCTTGTAAATACTATTTCAAGTTCATTTAATTTCGTTCATTCTTACACCACCTCACTATCTTTTTTTGTCAAAATCTGCCTTTCAACTGTCAAGTTACTGACTACTGAAGAATATAATTATAAGTCGAACCTATATGTGCACGGATCAAATTCAGTGTTGCCAACTTAGCAACTTTGTCGCTAGAAGTGACGACTTTCTTTTAAGTCTTAGCGACAAAAAATAAGATTTGACGACAAAAATGTTTTAGGTACTCATCTGACGGCTTTTGGAGTACAAGTCAAACCCATTTAAGACTTGCAGTAAATTCATTTTTTGTTAACTCGGCACAGAATTATATAGTGCCAAGAGATATATGTACGAAAAACGCATACGCGTTGGCGCGCCAAATTCGTAACTTTAAAGTTTGACTCGTACATGCTGTAGCTTCAGCTATTTAAAAAAAATCGTCATCATAAAAAAAATAACCTTGTATGCCTCTCCCAGGACAAAATCCTGAGTCTGCTCCTGATAGAATCAGTTTTAGCGGCTTTCTGGCGACTTTTGATATCGAGTCTAGCGACTCGAATTTAAAGTAGTTGGCAACGCTGATCAAATTGGTTGTTTCAGATTATACAGATGAATCGGCAAGAAACCCCACGGTTAATCTTTTAAGAACAGGTTTACATTATAATGATAAATGATTTTATTTCTGTAAGTAGGTTTGTACAAACACTTTTACACGTCAATCATATTTTTTAAACTAGGTGAGGTCGGCGTTTCCTAACTGACTACTCTGAGAAGAAAGGCCGAAACAAACTCAGAGGTCACAGTCTCTTTTAAAATCCAGACATAATCTTGGTCAGATCATGTGAAGACCATGTGGATTGGTGTCTGAAATGGTCTTTTGAGGAAAGAAACCACACAGATTGAGTGGACCTGTCCATTCAGTGCACGCATGTATCAGTAATCATACGGCTCAACTCAGAACACAGTGCCTACAATTCGTAAGTCGGGGTCGTAGCCACTGGGCCACCACTGCAAAACATGTACAGACTGGGCCAGCACGTCAATCTACCCCAATCTGTCATTTTTTTCCAATTGAACATGAACCTAAAAATTTGGAACAAAGTTTAAAATCTAGCAAAGACAGATTGGGGTAACTTGATGTTCTGTCGTCTGTACCTACGACTACTTTTTCACCAGAGAGAGAAATAATACAATCAATTACCTCATTAGTAAATCCATGTAGAGTTGCTATAGCGTCCTGGTGCTTCTTGTACTTCGGGAAACACCTGTACAGCCAGTCTGGTTGTAACCACAAGTGAAAGATTCTCTCGCAGACCAGGTTTAGCACGCTGCTCAACGCAGTGAGGAACGGTTGGTCTGAGTTCTCTTGTGCGTTGATTTTAACTCCCTTTGCAGTTTCTGTTAATTAGAGAAATTATAAAAAAACACATAGGTTAAAGAATCTTTATTTTCATAAGAACATGCTATACAGTACACTTAAGTGAGACTTAAATTTTAACATATAGGTCAATCGTCATCTAAAGACGAAGCATGCAGATGTAAAATAAACAAAATAACAATAACAACGTATAAGATCGGTCGTAAATTTAACAACAGGAAGAAGAAGCCACGACCTCCGAACGAAATCAGAATCTAGTGATGCGTCCCCTTGACGGAATCAAACTAACTATAATGTTATCAATGCTGGGACACACAGAGAGGAGACAGGCTTCCTCTTTGTGAGGGGGAATGCGATAAAATCCACTACGTGAGCCCAGTGAAGGTTGGCAGATAAATAATTTAAAAATGTTTATTAGAAACAGTTTAGGTCTAGCATTACAAAAGACACGAAGATAGCTGCAAAAGTAAAATACTGTGGCGCGGCTATCAACGCCCCATAAAAAATAAATAGAAAGACATTTGTTCCAGATTTCCACATCTTAAGAGTCGTAAAATAAATTAAGATTTACAAAAGGAAAAAAAAACAAAATTTAAATTAAGTAATTAATTAAAAACACTATTAAACTTTGTATGTGTTGTTTTGCATAATGTAGAGAGGCGCGGTTTGAGGGTGGGGGTGTTTGTGTTGTGTGTGTGTGTGTAATTTGTAATTTTTGTAATTTGTAATTTATTTATTTCAAAAAGTGTGGTACGTCTGTTACAATAAATATAATTTTACAATGTAGGGTTAAATTTAATAGAAAGTAACATTATTGAATCTGGCGTCCTAGCTAGGTTACATGGTAACCTGTATTAAGGTTCGCCAGCCCGGGTTCCCACAGGGGTACAAACATTTTAATAGACTGCTTAAGACTATAAGGTACAAACGCATTTGACTTATACTAAGTGTTAGTACGTGTGTGTATGTTTTGTGATGTAGGTGTGGTGCTTGTTTGTGTGTTTTGTGATGTAGCTGTGTGTGTCTGTGTTCAATGATGTAGGTGTAGTGTGTGTAAACGGAAGTGAAAGAGGATGAGTTTAAAAACGGAGTATTAGAGAAGTCATTACGATTGTGAAGTGAGCAGATATTCAGTGTCGTCGTAGTTTAAAGTGGTTAAAACGTCTGTTATCAGTTTTTACTCATTTCATAAGAGGATTGATGTAAAGGGATAGTTTTGTTTATTCTGTTATATAAAAATGGGCCAAGATAGTAATAGAAATGTTTAGTAAAAGCAAAGCGTGTGAAGGGTACTTTGCAAATTTCGTTCTTTCGCCTAAGTAAGGATTGAGTTTGTGTAAAAGGAGTTTGTGTGTGTTGTTGTAATAAAATGTTGAGAAAGAATGTTTGCCGGACCGTTAGAACTTTGCATTTTTTGTAAAGCTAAAAGGTTGGGAAGAGCATTGGTCGGAAAGTAGCAACCTTAAGAATTGCTCGCTGAGCCACTTCCAGAGGTTTGAGTGTAGTTTTCGCAGCTCCACCCCAAATACTAATACAGTACGAAATCACTGACTGACAAATAGCAAGATACATGGTGCGTACCACATAAGTATTGGCAATGTGTCTGAGTGTTTAAAAAATATATATGAGTTTACGAACTCGAGCTGTAAGGTGGGTGATATGTGCTTTGAAGTTAAGGTGTTTGTCTAGGATGATACCGAGGTATTTAGTCGTGTCAGTAGAGAAAATTGTAAGACAGTTGCAAGTAGTCAGATTGGCCCGGCAGGAGTAAGCTTTTAGAGTGATGGGTGTCAAGGGTTGCGTAGTGGAGTTTAGAGAGAATGTTATGACTTTAGTTTTATTCGTATTTAGCGTGAGTGAGTGAGAGATAAGCCATATATATATTATATCAAATCTAGTTTGAGCAGTTGTTTTCAGTCCAGCCCAGGATTCATCATGAAAGGTAATTGCAGTATCATCGGCAAAAGAGACAATGTTACCAGAGCTCAGGTGCATATTGCACAGGTCGTTTATGAACACCAGGAACAAAGTAGGGCCTAAGACACTACCCTGAGGTATACTGGGCAGCTCCTCACTAAGACAACCGTCGATTTTGACTATCTGCCTACGGTCTGAAAGATATGAATGGAAGAACTGGAGTTGCATACCACGTACGCCGAGACATTCTAGTTTAGTAAGAAGGCAGGGAATAGGAACGGTGTCAAATGCCTTTGCAAGGTCAATGAACATTATGAGGCATTTTTTGCGTTGATTTAGTTTATCAACTATTCCATTTATCAGTGCCAAGGCTGCATCAGAAGTTGATCTTTTCTTCCTGAACCCAAACTGGTTGGCTGACAATAAATTGTTTCCTTCAAGGTATGAGGTCAGTCTATTATTAATCAGTCGTTCTAAGATTTTGGACATGGCAATAGGGCGATAATTATTGACAGATGCGTGGTCACCCCCTTTAAAAATGGGATGAATAATGTCCTTTTTGAAAGAAGATGGAAAGGTACCCGAGACGAGGCATAGGTTGAAAATATGGAAAAGTACGGGTGCGAGGATTGTAGAGTACCTTTTTATCATGGTTGTAGAAATGCCATCAAAACCCACTGCAGCATTGGGCTTTAGAGAACCAATAATAGAAGCAATCTCATCCGGATTTGTTTCCAAGAGAACGAAAGAACTTAAACTATTGGAGTTATTGAACTGGGAATTAGGAGGGCAGCCATCATACATTCCGAATACGATCACAGCGAGGTCTTTGCCTATATTTACAAAAAATGAATTAACATCGTTAAGAGATTGAGTAGGGGTTTCCGAGGAGGAAAGTAACTCCGTGGGAGGGTGAGTAATTTTAGTTGTGTTCGTGACACGCTTGACTGTATCAGGATTTTCTTGCGTTTAGCTGTAGGCTTCAGGGTTGAGTGATTATTAATCTCCTGCGATAGAGTTTGGATTAGACAGTCAGTAGCAGCGTTTGGATCATCCATGTAATAAATATGCGTGAATTCCAGATTTTGCATAGAGTTGTCAAGTGAGGCAAAGTTGATCTTTATGATTTGGTAATTTTAAATTTAAACAAAGGAGGGTAGAAAAGTGATCAGTAATTGTGGAATCAAAAATGAAGGTAGAAGAGGGTAATTTAGTTTTAAGGATTGTGTGGTCAAGGCAATTATTACCTCTTGTGGGTAGGTGGTGAGCAGGTAAAAACCCGTGATTAGAAAGACAGTTAAGGTATTTGTGCGACCAATGGTTCATAGTTGATATTGTGCTATCTATGTTTTTGTTTATGTCACCTGTTATAACTACAGTTTGAAAGGTGGTCAAGGAAGATAGTATTTCGTTTAAGGATTTGAGAAAGATTTCAATACTCTCGTTAGAAGGGGATCTATAAACGCAGAGGATAGCAACATCAGACGGAAGTTCGATGATTAAACCAGAAGCAGAGTCATGAAATTCAGGTTCGTGTACTTTGAATGCAAGATTTGAATTGATGTACACGACTACACCGTCACTCTGATTAGGGTGTTTAGTAGTGTGGATCGAAGAATAACCCTGGAGCTAGGGAAGGGTGGTATTACTGAGACAAGGAAGCCAGCATTCTGTTAGAACAGCTACGTCACACTCAAAAGAAAGACGGGAAAGTAGTGTTTCAAAATCATGAAAGTTTCGATTAATTGATCTGATATTTTGAGAGAGAACTTTTAGGTAACTATGCGGGGAATTTAAGGTAGATAAACAGTCCTCTGGTGTGCACTGATACATGTGTGTGAGTGTTTATGTATGGCGGTTTGTGTATGTATGTAATTTATGCGTTCGTTTCGTTTTTAGAGAACATACCATGTGAATTTATTCATGATATAAAAAGTTGCTCAGTTACATCATAGGGCGTGGGCAGCCAGTCTGTCAATTTATCTGAGGAGTTCCTTGTAGATTTTGATTCTCTATGAGTTATAACGTATGAGGTTGAAATGGCGACTTATCATCTCAAATCTGCAGAGTTCGGTCTTGCAGATATTGTTGGAGCGTTGCTTATTTACTAGGTATTGGCGGTTGTAAAGCAAAAGGTGGTGTTTCTTATGAACTGTTTTAGAACGAACAGTTGTCTCACTACAAGAACATCACAAAGTGAATATAGTTCAGATGTCGGAAATCGAAAAGGTTTCTTCGCGAGTACTTTTAGCACTACTCTTTGCGCCCTCTCTATACTCCATTTATAATAGCATTAGATAGAAGTTAAAAAAGGTCCTTTTTGATGTACACTTTGTAACAAAAGTAGGTACATTAAACTTGTTATAGTTACGATTAACACCAAATTCATTTTTATTTTTTGATTAAAACCAGCGAAAAACTATTTATGTACCAGCGTACTTTATTGTAATCACTTTAACTATTTATCTCATGAAACTAAGTGGCTTTCGTTCATATAATTATTTAATTCCAGTTTAAAATTAAAGTTTCAATCATAAAAACCCAAAAGAAGCAGGAGTGAACAATTCGTATTATGTTTAGTGACTAAATTAGCTAATGAAGACGAAGAAATTTCACCAAACTATTGTGTGTTGTAAGTTGTTATTAAATTATAGTGTTGTTAAAAAAATGTCTTTTGTTTCTTTTAATCTTTATTAAATTAAAATCATCATGGCGATTGTATATTTTTTTTTTTTCAATCATTTGTTAAAGTTTGTAATGTGTGATGAAGATGTAACTATAAAATAAAGCATTATTTAAAATGAAATTACCTTTATTTCGTTTATCTCATTTTTTTATAGTACCTATCTTAAATCTATCTAAAAAACGCTGTTACTTAACTTTGAAATAAAATGTTTTGCACTCGTGCTTCTACGAGCCTCTTTTTTCTAATGCTATTTATAAACGGAGTATTTTTTTTTTTTTTTTGGAAAAACTTTGCCCCACACTAGGAATTTCTCCTGTACTGTGGGTGCGTTTACAAACATTTAAACTCACTTACACAAACAGCCAGACACGGAACAACTACTTGTAGGTCATACAAATACTTGTTCCGTGCAGGAATCGAACCCGCGACACGTTGCGCAGCAGTCAATCGCTTAACCACTGCGCTAACCACGCCGTCAACGGGAGTTCAACGCGGAGTATAGACGCAACATAGTAAGTAGCCTTGTGGTTTCCCCTCATGTAGTTATGCAGTAACAAATAACTGACTGAGTGAGAGCGAAATAAACCATTTTCAGGCATTGAAAGTCAGCAGCCCCACGAAGATTTTTAAATAAAACAAATTAGTCTTCTGACACGAATCACAATAGACTCAATCTGTTTTTTTCCAAGTCACAAGATTGTCTAATATAACTCCGAGATATTTGAAACTGTCAGACCGTTCTATCTGACCACAGTTACAAGTGGTAGCTAGCTAGGTAAGGACATGTGACTCCTGATCACAAAATGTCGTAGGTGGTTGACTAAGAATTCCCGGGGTAAATGGTATGAACATGGTCTTTGAGTTATTGAGCGTAAGCTGATTCGAGATTAACCATATCTTAATTAACCTCAAAACAGTCTCTGCCCTCTCACGAGTCTCAGGCCAGTCCCTACCATGGGTTATAAGAGTAGAGCAGTGTCATCCGCATATGTAATGATTTTTGTCTTCGGAAGAGATAGCTGATACCGCTCATTGTCATAGACAAAAAACAGGGTAGGTCCGAGGATACTACCCTGAAGTCCACCAAAAATCATGTTCTCTGAATTGCTGATGAAAGTTTCAATTTTAACAACCTTTTTACGCCCCGTCAGGTAGCTACGAAAGATATCGAGGGCAATTCCACGAATGGCAATTTGTTCTAGCTTGTAAATCAATTTTGGGACAGAAGCGGTATCGAATGCCTTCGGTAGGTCTAGGAAGACACTGATAGACTTTTGCTTATTATTTAAGTTTTCGACTATGGTGTTTGACAGTTCCAATATAGCATCTTCTGTAGATTTCCCAGCTCTAAAGCCTTATTGATTGACAGCCCGGATATTGAGTTAAGATAAATTTCACTAGTCTCACGTTAACCTTCTCGAAGATTTTTGAGATAGTTGTAAGAACGGATATAGGCCTGTAATTGGAAATAAATTTTCTGGTTCCCCTTTTGTGAATTGGATAGACTATAGCTGTTTTTAAAACATCCGGAAAAATACCAAAAGATAGGCACAGGATAAAAATGTGGACAAGGACAGGGATAAATGTGTTTTTGGTAGCTTTAAAAACTGTAGTTGGGATTCCGTCAAAACCGACTGCACATTTCTCTTTAAGGGGAACCTAGTCGCTGGCTCGTACTCACTTGTGAGCCTGGGTAAAAAGCACGCTGTCTCACCAGGCTTCGTGTCCGACAGAGGTAGTATCACTGATGAGCGTTAGACGCTAGTCTACGCGCACAACGTTATTGAGCGAGATGCAGGATCATTTATAGTAAAACAGGAGCGTAAAAAATTTAGAAAAGTCCTTCGGAAGATCGGGTTTTATGAAAAAACCACTGCATAAATCAATGACTAATAAAGTTTATTGAACTTTGTCGGTAACTTGGTTTTGCAGATTTTACACTTCTTTTGCTACTTAAACATGCCCAATGTTTTTTTTTTTTTTTTTGGGTGGGAAATCATCAAATAACTTCTCCCGCTCTGGGTGGAGCAGGAGGGCGTGTCAGACTTTTACTGACTAAAACCCACCCGTGTTCCTTCAGTAGCCTAAGGGCTACTGAAGGAACAAGCCAGGGGCTGTGGTGTCTCTTTCGAACAAACCCGCACCCCTGGCAGGCATCGACCCTTGCGGGTCCCATCACTGTTTGTGCTGACATCTCTTTGAGGCGCGCGTGGAACACAACGCGCCGTCGACTTGGGCTTGGTCCTTACCGGACAGCGAGCTACCCATTACTCGCCGTCCGCAAGCCCATGCCTACGGTGGCCGGAAATCGGCCTTGGATTCCCGACGCCCAGGGAGTCTCCGTATCCTGCGGCGGCTGGGGTCGCGAGGGCACATATGCTGCCTCTCCCTCACGTGCGCCGCCTCCCTCTTCGCGAGCATCACTGCTTCGCTGAAGGAGGTGACGGCTCCCCATGCCCTCTCGCTCCGTACCATGGCCTGGACCAGGGCCGGACGCGAGAGATCGCCGCCGCCGATCGCCTCCACGAGGACACGGCGGTGCTCCGCCCAAGCAGGGCAGACCGCCACCGTGTGCTCCACCGTGTCCTCAGGGCGATCTTCGCAGTGGAAACACCCGGGCGTTTCCTCCCGCCCTATCCGAAACAGGAACCTCCCGAAACAACCGTGTCCGGTGAGGACCTGCGTCAGGCGGAAGGTGAGGACGCCATGCCGCCTCTCAAACCACTCCTCAAAGAGGGGACTTACCGCCGCAATCGTGGCGTGCCCAGCACTGGGTTGCGACAATCGCTCTCTCCATGTCACCATGAGATCCCGCCGGAGCTCTGTCCGCTGTGCCGCGATTTCCTGCGGCAGCGGACTTACGCCCCGACGTTTGGCCTCCTCGCGCCACTCCCATATTTGCGCGAGGACCTTTGCCTCCAGATCCCATGGCGGTAATCCGGCAAGGAGGCCCGCCGCCTCGCCGGAGATCGTGCGATATCCTCGGATCATCCTGATCGCCATGACCCTATGGGACGCCCTCAGCTTGCGAGCTGGTTGGCGCCTCAATGTCGGCGCCCACACCGGCGCCCCGTATAGGGCCATGGACCGCACGATCCCCGCGTAGAGCCTCCGGCAGGAGGCGTCTGGCCCCCCTAGATTGGGCAGGAGCCGCTTCAGCGCAGCCCCGGCCCGCTCCAGTCTGGGAGCCAAACGGCGGAAATGCTCCGCGAAGTTCCACCGGCTGTCGAGGACGAGTCCCAAGTACTTCATCGTCGACTCGACGCCGATGTGAACCCCTCCCACCGTTATCTGGGAACCCGTCGGTGGCGCATTCTGAGGACCATGAAACCACATGGCCTCGGACTTGTGCAAGGCCACCTCGAGTCCCAGTTGAACATGCCCAATGTTAGGTTAAATTAGCAAGAAACGAATCTTTGTTGGCTCATAACTTTTTGATGTTTTTTTTTTTATTTTAGTATTCCGTTTCCGTAGAGACAATATTAATAATGAGACAAAACCATAACATGTTTAATTTTGGATGTACATTGTCGAACAGTGCATTAAAGCACTCCCGAAGTCTGTATGGAAAAAAATGTGGACTAGATTCACCTTAAGATTGGCCATTATGTTTTTGATTTCGGCGTAATCCACATCCTGTAAGACCATCGACTCCAAAGGGGCAGTCAGGGAGAAGGGAGGTACTAGTGGTGAAGAGTTAATTTCTGAGGTACTGTTACTTTGTGATGAAGACTGAGAAAAATTATAAGCAAGATTACTACCCACATTTGAAAAATAGTGATTTATCATATTGACAGAGATAATAGGATCGTCACTGCACACTGCACTTCGTTTTTCCGTGCATTTATTGTTATGTATAGCATGTCTGGTAGTGGCAGTATGTCTGGATAGCAGAACAGGATAATCGGAGCTTGGTCAGTTATATCACAGTATAGTACAGTACCCGGCGCTAAATATTGTACATAGACCTTTGGAAAGAGACAATCGGCTAATTTCGGGTTCGTAGAGCGTTATCTCTGTAGCACGAAATACAAACAGTCCGGTATCTATTAAGAGCTGTTAAAACAATTATGATTTGCTTCTTTTGATAATTCTTTTATTCTTAGTATATTTTCATCACTGATGACGTGATGGCTTTAGGTTGGGGTAAAATAAAATGCCATAGACACCAATGCCACAGATGCCATAGTACAACTTTTAATTATTTAAATTTGGGGGTGTTAACAACTCTAAATATATATTTTGAACTGGACGCGACCGCACTCTATCGCACTTGAACAACGACTGACAAAACATCACATAGGTAGTGTGCGACAGAGATAACGCTCTACGAAGCCGAAATTAGTCGATTGTCTCTTTCCAAAGGTCGATGTGCAATATTTATCGCCAGGTGCCAAAGTTGTGGCAGTGTGTGTAGATTTCAGCAATACATGGTCAAGGCAACCGTGTGATGCGGAAATATTTAGATATTCGATATCACATGTCTTCCAATTTTTTGGTTTTAGGACATGCCGGTGTCCTTACGATGTTTTCCTTCACCGTTATGAGAGCAGTGGAGGTAAAATTCATAAAATAAATAAAGCAGCCCTGGAAAGGCCGCCAGTGCTCTACATCCTTTGACGGAAGCAGGTGACCAAGACGCAACCCAGTATATCTATCATAAGAACTATAGGGAACTATAACCTTGGAGTTACACAGTTGCCAATTACCTACAGAGGGTAATTGCATAACATACTGACAGAGGGAAAGGCTTTCATTTTGGCAGTTCAACAACATTTATTTACGTTGTTGAGCTGACCACATTTTCGAACATATGAAGCAATTAATTAGCAATATACTTCAAAATTATTGAGATTCAGATTGATAGTGTGTTACGCAATAAGGGTGCTGGTTAACCAGGAATCTACTACTCAACTCTACCTACTTTCATTCCTTCTTACAAATCACGATTCAAAGAAATTGTGATAAAACTTACTTTCTTCTATCACAACAAACTATACTACTCAGAAACTTTGCACAAATGAAGTCAAATTGCCCAATGGCCGGCTTTGCGTGTAAAAATAATAATTAATAAAAATGGACTTAGACTGAGCCGTAGCAAGTATAATAAACTACGGTAATTTGAACTATCATCAATCTTAATCACGTAGGCACAAAGGTTAACGATTTACTTGCCAGAATTAGAAAATAACTAACAGTGAATTCTTTGCTTTTGGTTTTGACCTTTAGAGGGTTAAAATAACTCTATGGTTTTATGGTGAATCAAAAAATCCATAATTTGTCCAATTTTTTTAAAATCATTGTGAAAATGATGCACTTCTCTGGTGCGGAGGTTGCGGACCAGCCCCAACTTTATACTGCAGTGTGTCACCAGCAGACTGGACTGCTGGTATGTGAGTCGCTGCTGCAAGCATTTCACATTGGTGTTGAGCTTGTAGCAGGGATTCTCATAAAATTAATGCAGTGTTAGGTTAAGTGTCCCGCGGAACACACCAATACCTATGCTATTTTTCATTTCAATACTGTAAATCCGGTTCTCCCAAAGCTCAAACAGACCTACGGTGACAAATCCGGAATTACGTTCTAATATTTGGGAATATCTATGTTATTACCTATCTAAATAAGTTCTCTGCTTTGTATATCGGTCAGGTTAGCCAGCTTTTAGTAGGCTATTTATTCAATAATCACAATAATCTCAATAATAATCACAAACTATTTCTAGCTAAAATTCATCGAACTTACCACACACAGAATCCAAGGTGTAGGAGCTTAGGAACGGCCAGATGTTGAACTTTCCAATGCCGGAAGAATTCTTCAGTTGCTTCACCAGCTTCTCACTTTGTTCAGCGAAAACATGGACAAAGCTTTCGACTATTTTAGGGCTGAAGGCTGGCACTAAGATCTTTCGTCGGCGACGCCAGATAGAAACTATGTTTTGCAAAGAAAATTTGATTTTAGGAAACGTTCTGGAAGCTGAAATAATATTTAATTTTACATCTACTTCTATCGTATCAAGAACGTGGAAGTAGTTGTAAGTTAAAGAATCCCAGATAATTCGTAAAGTTTTGTACAGAAGTTGACATAATATAATAGCATAATTTTCTGCTATTTAGCAAATACATCGCAGATTTGATTTAAGTCCAATCTCCGAGAACGAGTTTCAAAGAGACGTTCCCTCTTTTATATTTTGTGCATACCTATAGCTAAGTTCTGTGATCTGACGTAATTTAGAAGAAGTTTTTGGCATAGTTTTATCACTAACATCTGTGATCCTTCCACCGTCATCATGACCCACAGCCTGATTTACATTGTTGTTGAATTTTTATGTCCTTTCTGGCTCCTTTACGAAATATTCTGTTGAGGAGCTGATTATTGGGGATTCAAGATCACAAAAAGTCCAGCCTGCTAATCACTGCTAATATTATTTTCCTTATTGTTCTACCACCGAATTATTACGAATTCACTCGCATTTGTTCTTTAGGTGGAACATTTTTAGATAGACCTGACTAGAGGTCATATGGTCTCATTAACATTGATAATGTTACTATTATAGCTATTGAGAGTTTAGTCATGTTTCATTAAGACCCATTATGTACAGAGACACTTTCACGCTATAAACAATGTAGCCGTAAGTAAGACAAAGGCCAAACCCTAGATCTATACAGGATACATTTTTAACCAGTGCGCAAACTGTAACCATGAATTCGCCATATCATTCTAGAACCCCCAGTATAGAAATATTACATCGGTTACACAAAAAAAAACTGCTGTTTCATAGGATAGTGAACCTACGCGGTCAAAATGTATGGAACAGCTGATTTATTTTGTATGATTTCATCATCATCATTTCAGCCGAAAGACGTCCACTGCTGGACATAGGCTCCCCCAGGCTCCTCCACTTCGACTGGTCTTGTCCGTCCCATATCCAGCGGATTCCTGCGACCTTCACAAGGTCATCGGTCCACCTTGTGGGAGGCCTTCCCACTCTACGTCTTCAGGTACGCGGTTGCCATCCAGAACGTTTCGGCCCCATCGGCCATCTGCTCTGCGAGCAATGTGCCCTGCCCACTGCCACTTAAGTTTGTCAATTCTTCGAGCTATGTGGGTTGTATTGGTTTTCCAGCGGATCTCTTCATTTCTGATTAGATCACGTAGGGAAACTCCGAGCATAGCCCTCTCCATTGCCCTTTGGGTAACTTTAAACCTTCTGATAAGGCCCATTGTGAGCGACCACGTTTCTGTGTCATAGGTCATCACTGGCAACATACACTGGTCAAAGACACTACGGTATTAGGGACGAGGAGATATTGCGAAGCCTCCCGAACGCTGCCCAGCCAAGTC